>VDFB02148337.1:0-12098 GCA_007258455.2 Sequoia sempervirens
AGGTATAGAAACAAGTAGATTTCAAGAAATGTAGGAAATTTCATTTTTTATATGTAAAATGTAATTATGCATGTAATTTTAGATTTTTAGAATAATGTAATATGTTCTAAAGGTAATTTATAGATTGTAAAATATAGTAATCAACTAAGCTTAGTTTGACAAATTTGGAAATTAAAATTTTTACTATCTTTTAAAATATCAACAAAAATGTAAATCTTCACTTTTTCAACAACATATGCATATGTAAAGCACAAATTTAAGCACTTTCAGATTGTTTGCAAACCTTAGCATGACCTAATTAAGATTTTACATTGCAATAATTGACTGGATCTATCTTGTAATAACTAATTTTTTTATGTTTTGTATTGAAAATATTATTTAAATATTTTCTTTTTCAATGATTTTTATCATAATTTTCATGCATAAATCATAAATTCAAAGTTTTTCAAGTTATATTCAAATTTCAACATGATCTAGTTAAGATTGAAAAACATTTTAAACTGCAAAAGCATTGAGTCCACTAAAAAAGTGATGTGGAAAAAAGAGATCTAAGGTCTAAAACACACTTCTTCTAATATCACAAGGGAAAGGACTAAAATTGATCTCAAACACCTACTTGACTATTAACCTCAATGGAAGAACCTAAATGGTGGATCAAGTTTTCAATTCCTGACAAAAGCCAAACCCTAAACTTACCTAAATTTCTCTTTGAAGCCCCATCAAAATTTATTTTATGTCATTCCATTTGAGGAGGGACCCATTTGGCTTCATATTATATTTTGTGGGAATTATCTCTTGAAGCCTCATTAAAGGAGGAATAATACAAACTAATTACTAGTTTATATTTAATAAAATAATTGAAACAAGCCATAATGATTTAAAATATGTAAGTATTAGTACAAATTATTTTTATATATAGACATGTTATTCCTAGTTTGTATTATGAATGTAATAATTATTTGAAATATTCATACTCCTATTCTAATTGAACAATTTAAATTAATTTATTAGTATAATATTCTTATTTAAAGAACATGGATTCCAACATGAAAAATAAGAAAAACTACTATAAATCATCCAAAAATTATATCTTAAATATGATCTCCAAATTTATTTGCTTAATAAAGTTAAGATGTCCATAAATCCAACTTAAATTTAAAAGAGCATATTATTTTATACCACATCTATTTGAAACAGGTATAAATGGAGGTCTTGAAAAGACTAGACTTATATTTTGCCTGTAGCAAGAAATGGAGCGATCAATTAAGGTGCATCTACTTTTATAGACTAAAAATGAAAGTAGCAAACAAGGGTGGTAGGTAATTGATGGTGTGCAAGAAACAGAAGAGCAGCTAACGCATAGGCAATAAGTAGAGTAGGTGGTGGAGTGGAGTGGAGTGGAGTGGATCAGGAGATGAAATGCCAGGTGATGGGCATGGAGCCGAAGTCATTGTCGCCGCGATGCACGCCAAGGGCAGTCCATACACTCTTGGAGGCGTCCACAATATCATCGTGACAGGGCGCCGCGCATTCGTCGATGACGGTGGCCACCGTAGACTTCCCTCGCCCACTGATTTTCAGTTTGCGAAAGCAGTTGGAGTTGTGATCAAAGGAGCGAGGGGGCAGAGCAACCCAATGATCATTGTCGGAATGGAAGCACCCATCACAAGCCGAGGGTCCGCCGCCATCCCCTCCCTTCTCGAAGCTGTTCACCGTCAGAGTTCCATGCCTCTCCGACGACACCGCAGCCGAGGAAGAATTGTACGACTCCGACGTCTCACCTGTGAAACATTTGCACAAAGCGCTTGTGCACATTATCATTACGCAGCAAACCAAGAGCACCAATCTCCCCATTCTCAAAACTCTGCTTGCTATCACCTCACCACTCACCATCTTAAATATGCTGATTTTGTACATTTCCACTCCTCGGCCACGTCGCTAATAACACTTTTGCCTTTTCCCTTGTCTGCTCTTCAATGGATTTACGTAAACACAAGTATAATTACATTAAAGATATCTAAACTCTCAAAACCCTCCTCTTGCTTGCAATCAGCTGACCACTAATGATCTTAAATATGCTCATTTTGTACATTTCCACCGACCACGTCGCTAATAACACTTTTGCCTTTTCCCATGTCTGCTTTTTTAGGCTTTAGTTTTACGTAAACACAAATGTAATTTACATCGATGACATCGAAATTCGGCTATGAAATTTAGAGTTATAACCTGTAAATATCCGGAATCCTGTTTTGACGGTTTTATAGGATCGAAACAAGTATTAACTAATGATTGGTTTGATATTCATCCATCCTCCTAATGTTAACATATGGAATACTATAAGAGATTTTTTAATGAAGTGAATGGTATCATCCTATAAAGTCTATTATTTTCTCTTTAGGTCATTGTTTATGTTGAACTAAATTCATTAATGTAACTTGAGGTCTAATGTTTGCTTGGAAGTGTTGGAGGAACTCACTAACAAATTATGTAAAGAAGGTAATTGAGCTTTTTGGAAATAAATAAAACCAATCCAAGGTCATATATTTCAATGATCTAGGAAATAGTTTCGTTAAGAGCGCATCTTTAAAAATGAAATCACTACGCAAGGTGGTAAAAGCTAACACATGGTTGATAGGATCTCCTTCACCATTGTACTTTTCAAAGCAAGGTATTTTGATGTTTTATGGTATAGGTATCTTTAAGATAGCAACTGATAATGGGCTACATTTGAGGCATGTTGTAAGTTTACCACTAGTTCAATTTTGGTTAGAGTTTAAACATTTTTATTGTAATAATGTCATGTTGTAAAAGTTGGTTTATCACAAGATCATTTGGTGACATGTTTTGAGATTTTTTCAAGTATGGTGAACTAGTATGGATGACTGACTAGTGGGCTATTTTTTGTACATTTATGAGGGGTGATGAACATGGAGGCATTATACTTGTGTAGTGACAAAACTATAATGATTCCCACTAGAAATCCCTAAGCTTGAGTTTAAATCATTGCTATCTTGTATTGTTGATGTGATGACTAGAGGGGTAAACATAGGAATATAAGGCATTGTTGTAGGGGAGGAAACTTGTTTTCATAATTGGTTTTGAGCATTAGTCAGAGCTTGAGTGAAAATAGATTCTATAAGAATATTAGCATCTACTATATGAACTAGGCTACACAACACTTCTATCCCTTGTGAATTATTTACTAACTTCCTTAGGTTATCCAAAAGAGGAACTATTTCTCTAGCCAAAGGTTTAGTGCTTAATAATTGTTGAAGTTCTTCTAAGTCCTTATCCAATTGTTTCATTTTATCATCAAGGACATGGGCAATAGCATCCATCAACTCCATATAAATGTTAGGTTGTGACAAAGACATAGGAAATGTAGGATTAAGAAGAAAAACAAAGATGGATTAGGTCTTGAGTGAAAGAGTTATAATACTTGGGCTCAACACCAATTGTGATTGTAGCATGGGAAGCCAGAAGTTTGAAACTGTCTCATGGGGCTATTAGTTATAGGAAAACTAGGTTGTGATGCTCATAAATTTATGATGAGTTTCAAAATACCTTAGTTCTCATATAATGAAAGGAAAACACATCACATTCACACAAGCTGAAATAATTTACAAACATAAAACCCAAAATTGCACATAAGTCACATAGATAGAATTGTGTTCCAAATTTTCACCAAAACTAACTAGATAAGGGCACTATCACCCTAGACGAGTGAGGTTATTTTTTGTTAACTTCAAAATCTAGAAATGAGCTATAGTGTTTAAGGACCCTAATCTATAAATGTTGAGGTCTGGAAACAAATAGGTTTCTAGGAATGTAGGAAATTTCAATTTTTCTATATGTAAAATGCAATTATGCATGTAATTTTAGATTTTTAGAATAATGCAATATGTTCTAAATGTAATTTTCATATTTTAAAATGCACTAATCAACTAAACCTAGTTTGGCAAATTTGGAAGTTAAAATTTTTACTATCTTTTAAAATATCAACAACAATGTAAATCTTCACTTTTTCAACAATATATACATGCATAAAACACAAATTTAAGCACTTTTAGATTGTTTCCAAACCTTAGCATGACCTAATTAAGATTTTATTTAATGCAATAATTGATTGGATCTATCTTGCAATAACTAAAATTTTTATGTTTTGTATTGAAAATAATATTCAAATATTTACTTTTTAAATGATTTTTATCATAATTTTCATGCATAAATCATAAATTCAAAGTTTTTCAAGTTATATTTAAATTTCAACATGACCTAGTTAAGATTGCAAAATATTTTAAAGTGCACAAGCATTGAGTTCACTAAAAAAGTGATGTGGGAAAAAGGGATCTAGGGTCTCAAACACACTTCTTCCAATATATAAGGGAAATGACTAAAATTGATCTCAAACACCCACTTCACTATTAACCTCAATAGAAGAGCTCGAATGGTGATCAAGGTTTCAATCCCTTACAAAAACTCAGTGCTAGACTTACCTTGATCTCTCTTTGAAGCCCTATCAAAATTTATTTTATTTCAATCCATTTGAGGAGGGACCCGTTTGTGGGAATTATCTCTTGAAGCCCCATTAATGGAGGAATAATACAGACTAGTTACTAGTTTATATTTAATAAAATAATTGAAATAAGCCATAATGATTTAAAGTATGTAAGTATTAGTCCAAATTATTTTTATATATAGACATGTTAATTTATTAGTATAATATTCTTATTTAAAGAACATGGATTTCAACTTGAAAAATAAGAAAAACTACTATAAATCATCCAAGACTATATCTTAAATATATCTCAAATTTATTTTTCTTAATAAACTTGGTGAGTCCATAACCCAACTTTAAAATTCTAAGTATACAATTATTTATACTATAAATCGGAGGTCTTGAAAAGACTGACTTATATTTTTGCCTAAGAAAACATTGAGCTAATTAAGGTACATCTACTTTATAGACTAAAAAGTCGAGTGAAGGAATGCGTGCAGGTGTAATTGATGGTGTGTGCGCTGGTACCAGCGAGCGAAGCGCACGCGGCGAAAGGGCAATGGGGCGTAGTAGCGGAGCGGAGCGGAGTCAGACATTTGAAATGCCAGGTGACAAGCGGTTTGTCATTGTCGCCGACGAACGGCGGCAGTCCGATGATGACTTTCGGAGGCGTCCGTCACCATCATCGCACAGGGCGCCATGGTTTGCTCATTTTGACAGGCCACCTCAGATTCTCCCCGCCCCACTGGGATTTCAAGCTGGCGAAAGCAGCCGGAGTCAGACTAAAGAGCGAGGGGCAGGAGCTAAACCCAAATTCATCGTTGAACAGCCACCCCATCAGCGGTTTGCGGGTCCACCTGCCATCCCTCCTTCTCGAAGCTTGTTCACCGTCAGAGTTCCATGCCTCTCCGACGACACCGCAGCCAAGGAAGAATTGTACGACTCCGACGTCCCACCTGTGAAACATTTGCACAAAGCGCTTGTACACATTATCATTACGCAGCAAACCAAGAAGACCAATCTCCCCATTCTCAAAACTCTCTCCTCTGCTTGCAATCAGCTGATCACTCACGATCTTAAATATGCTCATTTTGTACATTTCCACTCCTCGACCACGTCGCTAATAACACTTTTGCCTTTTCCCTTGTCTGCTCTTCAATGGATTTACGTAAACAGAAGTATAATTACATTAAAGATATCTAAATTAGGGTATGAAATTTACTGTTGTAACGTGTAAATCTCCGGTCCCTTTTGGACGGTTTTGAAGATCGAAACAAATATTAACGGTTGATTGGTTTGATATTCATCCGTCTTCGATAATGTTAAATAACAAGAATGTTCCTGCTGTTTTACGGGGATTTTCATGCCATTTCGCTTTAGAATGCGCTCCAGAAAATTGAGCGAACGCCTTTCATTTTTCCTTGTTAGACTTTCTTTTCGAGTTTCATTGTCGTTTTAGATGGAAATTAGTGCCGCATCACAAAGCATTTCAGAACCAGCAATCTATCAAGTGTTGGAAGGAATCGTGATGATTGAATGCTGTTCTTTAGTGATGATTGGTTCAAATGATGTTTCAAAGGTTTTCAATTTTTTTAATAAAGGGCAATCCACATTCGTATACAATATAGATATTTTTAGATAATTACAGTTATCAATAAAAAAAGTCTAAGAGGTTTTTGGTAAAAAATCACTAACCCCTTCAAACATAACAATTACTAAAGAAAACAAGATTCAAAAGATTTTTAAAACACTGAATTAGTTGATGAACGATCTTTGCTTTATCTCAGGGTAAAGAATCCCAATTACACACATTCTAGATAGCAACATCTTTAGAAGCTTATTTAGCTAAACAATTAGCCACCAAGTTCCATTCCCTAGGAATATAGATAAGAAAATGGGAATCAAAATTAAGAAACATAGGTTGTGCTTAGTTAGAGAAACCAACTACCATGACATTATATTAGACAATATATTATTCAAAAAAGCATTTGAAATCATGAAATCCATCTCACAAATAAAAATTTTCCATCTCAATTCAATTTTCTTTAAAGATATGACCTAGTCGAAATGAGACTCTAATTAATTAAATCTTTTCATTAAAAATTATATATTATTTCAAAAGAGCTACCAAAATCATGGAATCCATTTCATAAATAACATTTTTTCATCCCAATTCACTTTTTATTTAAAGATATCACCTAGTTCAAATTAGTCTTTAATATGATATAATTTTTTCATTAAAAATATTATATCATATTAAATACGATAGAAACTGTTTTAGTGAGACTTTTGAAAAGTTGTGAGAAATTTTAAAGAATATATTATTAATTTATAAAAACGGGAGCATGCATGCATGCAATTCAACGCCTACAAAATAAAATATTAAAAATATTTATTTGTCTAACCTACAAACTATAGAAATATATAATTTAAATATTGTGATATGATAAAAATAAATATTTATATTCATTTACTAAAGAGTTGTCCTTCATCATTATGATAATAAAATGATAGTCTAGTAAACATTCATAAAGGCATAATTTTATTATAATGATTTAAATTGAAAATAATGAGTTTTTTCAATTATATAAATTAATTTTGTGAACTATTCTATGAAACATCATGCATTTAAATCTAATACAAATAGTTAAACTATATTTAACTAAAAAAATTAATAAATATGCATCCATAATTTTATTTTTTATCTCTAAACTATTGTCAAACGAATCTATTGATTATTGACCAATTATATTAAAATTTTTAAGATTATATATCAAATAAAATTAAAAGTATACTATTAAAAAATTAGTTAGTCAACATTGTATGAGTGAGACATAATCGTTCTACATTTACATTAAAATAAATAAATTTATAAAAGTATTGTAGAATGTAATCATGCTTGAGTCACCTATTAATTAGATATAAATGGTCACTTAATTGATAAGTGCTAAAATTATATTAAATATATAAATGTTGAAAGCTTAATAGATGAAAATTTAATTTTTCTTTAATTTGGCATATTCTTAACCATCTTCAATCCTACATACTAATTTTGAAAGAATTTTTTTATCTAATTTTGGGTGCACATGATAGATTCCTCTAAAAATAATTCTTTGACCATGAAAGTGTTAAAAGAAATCATGAGAGTTGAATTTTTTCTTTACTCTTGACTAGTTCAAATGAAGTTTTAAATGAAAATATCATTTAAAATCATGTGGGAAAACAATCAACATGTTAACTACAATATACTAGAATGTTATATTGAAATCCATCATTATCATAAAGTGTGGACATACCAACAATATGTCGGTTTCTTAAGCTCTTCCATTTTAAATAGGTTCCAAAATTTAATTCTTTAATTGCATGACTTATTCAAGTTAATCTTTAAATAGTTAATTTTTTTAATCTTACATCAATAAGCAACATAATAGATCTATGAAACTAGATGGTAAAATATATTTTAATAAAATTATGAAAATTTATGAGAATGTTTAATTTTTTTTGTATCAATCCATATAATAACAAGATTGAATATTCATTTTTAATCTTTACTTTTTAATAACTATCATAAATGTGCGTGTCTCTTATAAGGATTTTTAGGATGCTATTGTTGACAAAGTTATTGCTAGCACAAAATTTTCTTTGATTGGGGGATTCTTAGGCTTTCACTTGAATATTGATGTTCTTCAGAGTTGGGCTATAAAAAATGATGTGTGACTATTCATGTGGCTTGCATGACCAATTGCTTTCTCTTATCCTCATTCTAGTCCCTTAAGGATAGTACTATTATTATTCAATATTTTAGGTTATATTCAAAATATTATTCTAGATCCTATCTCTAAGAGAACATGTTTATCTAATTGACAATAAATGGGAGCATGCAATTCAATGACAATAAAATAAAATATTAAAATTATTGATTTGTTTAACATACAAATGATAGAAATAAACTTTTTAAATATTATGATTCAATAAAATACATCTCACATAAATATTTAAGATAAATATTTATATTCATTTAGTAAGGATTTTTCATTCAAAACTATTAAAATAAAAGGATTAGCTTAAGTAAACATCTATTTAAATGCATTATTTTATTATTATGGTTTAAATTTAAAATTAAGACCTTAATTCAATTCTATAAATTAATTTTGTGGAGTATTCTATACAATTTTATTTATTTATATCCAACATAGATTATTACAGTTATTGTTAATTAAAAATACTAATTTTATGGTTAAATAAATTGATAATAGAGTAATAAATGTACATTCATGTAATTCTATGTTTTATCTTGAAATTACAAACAAAGTAATTGTGGCATTGCTCAAGATTGAAGCATTCATTTATGCTAATTATACCTATGTAATTAGTAATTTGTATTCATGTATGTTGGAACCATAGGTTAGGCCTAAATGGGGGGAAATGAATTGACCTTAGCTAATAAAAATATGGTAATTGTTAAATTTAATTATTATGTGTACATTGATATTTATGAGTGAAGGTGAATACTTGATTGATTATACATTCAATTATAGTGATCAAGGCCAAACATGATACATAAAGGAGAAAAGTAGTTGCAAACTACATAATTGTCACTAACTACATAACTGAATGTTAACTAATAAATAATGTAATACGCTAATGTTCCCCCTTATTACACTATTCTTGTAAATGTACCCCTAGAAACTCAAATATAACCTTTCCAAGGGACCACCCTCAAGGCTTACATATCAAAAAATGTTGATTACATAAATACAAATTCATGAGAAGATATTTTCAAAAAAATTCTTGAATTAGGTGGAACTCCATTAAGCTACCTCATGACCCTTAGAAGAGTTTAGCTTTGAGCTAAATTCATAAGATCTTGACTACCATTTTCTCAAACTCCCAAATCCTGGATTCTCTAAATATTTGACGTTCTATATTGATTTGCAATAGAGCTCTATCAACCCTCAAATAGGTATAATTATTGAACATAATATCATAAACTCATTGAAGAGAAATATATATTGAGTTCAATGTGTCAAATCCCTCACCTATCTCCAAAAATCAAACTTCATATGAGTATATGTATTCTTGAAATCCATCAACAAAAAAGGAAAGAAAGAAAGAAAGAAAAATGCTTCTCATGTAAAGCATCATCTCAAAGTGAGAAGCTAACTTGTGATGATGGAAATTCCTCTATCCTCTCATGCTTCCAACCTCCAAAATTGTGAAGGCTCAAATTATGAATCCATTCTTAATAATATCAACAAAAGCATCATCTAGTGGATCCTCGTCCTCAACATAGGCTAAGTTAGCTTCATTTGTTTGATCTTTGATTTTTCCTTTAAGAACATCACTAGATCAAGTTTTACAATTGTAATGTAGGAAAATGTATCCCTTTACATTTTTACACTTGTTTGGGCCCTCCTTGTTAAAATTGGGCTTCTTTATGTCTTATTTGGTCCTATTTTGCATCCATGAGCCTTATTAAATGCATTTTTTTGAGGATAATCTCGAAATTTAATAAATGAAAAATCATGATTCAATGTTTGATGTTGTGTGTTCCAGATCTAGTGATCTGGGACTCATACACCACCTTGGGCGTATGGGTCCCACCTAGGTCTTGGGGCCTGATTTTAAACATTACATTAAATAAGACACTTCTTGAAATTTGTGTCATGTGTTTAAGACACTGGGACTCATATGCCCCACCTAGTGTATGAGTCTTGATTTAACTAGGACCAATTTTGACCCAAAATGTTGATAGGATTTTATTATCCTAGATCTGATGTTGTCTTGTAGTAGTTGTAATTTAGAGAAATTTGGAAAACAAGTATAGATACAAGGTTATTTCACAAAATTTCTCTTAGCAATTCAAGTATCCTAGCAAATTTATGATCAAGAGAGCATTCAAGAGCTAATTATCAAGCATTTTTTGAGCATCAATTCAAGATTCAAGCATCATGCCAAAGTCTTAATGCATCATTTTTGTTTTTGAGCTAACATTTTTTATGTAGGTTTTCATGATTCAAGCAAGCATTCAAGATAAAGTTTCAAGCATTCAATCAACAATAAAGATCCACATCCATTGAAGCCATTTCACACATGTTTGTAATCTATACTTTAAGGTTTTGGTGAGTTACAACATTACATTTTTTCATTCATCATTCCTTCATGTTATTTCATTTCATTTAAAGGTTCAATTACTAAAATGGGGTTTGACCAAAGCAAACCCCTATTCCCTAACACAACAAAAAAAAATTTCCCTCTTTATGTGTGATTGCAGATTTAGGTGAATTGAAGCTTGAAGATCCTTTGAAGACAAAATTACAAGATTGACAAAAAATTTCAAAGTTATCAAGAAGTTATCATCTTTAGAAAAACTCACCTACATGCTAGAATTCGTACTTTCAGACTTGGAGATCGGTCAAGACGAAAGCTATAGAAGATCACTAGAGGCTAAAATTTTTTCAATAAAACCCTAATACTGCGACTAAATCATCCCTCTTGATGTATGAGTCCAAGTATACCTCTTTTTAGCAGTTTTATGTAGATCTTGATTTACCAACAAAAGATTCTAGAATCTACCTAGATTCCTTTAGCAGGACTAAATCGCCCAACTTGGCATATGAGTCCTAGTGCACTTCAAAAATTAGAATTTCAGAGTTGCAGACCTTTCTTGGAATACATCATTTTAACAGGTTCCTTTCTATTTGATTTATGTTTTTTCATTGGTTTTAATGCTTTCAAGTTTCTAGGGTTTAGTGCATTAGAGTTTGCATTTCTCCTTTCAAGCTTCATTTTAATGGTAAACCCCTATCTAATCACACCTAAGGAAACCCCCTTGTTGTTCTCCTTACCTCAATTGAGTCACTTGGTTGAGGTATCTTGTTTTCCTAATGAACTTGAGAGTAAAGTAGGTCCAAAGTTATCCATCTTCTAAAAGGTGGCCTCTTACTCTTTTGTTCATTTTGGTGAACTCCAACCTTTGGACCCCTTGAATTTTTGGATTTCTAGAGAATTGTAGTCCCAGATCTAGTTTAGGGATTACACCTCAGCTAGCTGGAATTCTACTAGGGCTTCTAAATCTCTTCATTAGTGAAAAGTGCATATAGGTTGCATTTTTTTGCATCTTGCATCATTCAAATTCATTGGAAAACTATACTTGCAAATAGTAAAGTCAACATACAACTTAGACACCTTAACATTAACTTAGAATTTGTTGACTTTGGTTTAAAAACCCTAATTTGGGACTCATTCACCCATCTAAGTGATTTAGTCCCTATACAAATTGTTTTTCCATTTTTTTGGGAATCCTGTGTTATCTATTTTTAGTATTTGAACCTTCCAAAAACCCTAATTAGGACTCATTTTCCCATCTGGGTGATTTAGTCCCATATTAGGTCTAAATCTGCATTTACAACATTTAAAACTTCATTTTGTGCTTTCTTTTTCTCTTTCTATTGTCAAATCTCTATTTCAGTTTTCTAATCTTCAGTTTCATTTATTTCATTAGATCTAGCTCAATTTTCTTCATTCATTGCATTACTTAATTTCAAATTTTCATTTACAACATTTCATTTTCATATTGTTACATAGTGTAATTAGTAAA
>VDFB02148338.1:0-14037 GCA_007258455.2 Sequoia sempervirens
CATACAGATCTGCAGGAGAAGAAGGTTCCCAAAACAGTAGAGAAGACCATTTTCTTGTGGCACGTGGAACTAGTGTTGGCCGTACAACTCAGGGAAAAAGCACATGGGGTTTCTAGCAGCAGATCGGCTCCTTTTTGGCATTGGATTGGTCATGAACTGAGGCATCCAGGTCAAACCAGCAGACCAACAACTTTACAAGGTGAAATTTGTCAAAAACTAATGTTGGTGCCTAGGGTTTTGAACCTTCAATCAGCTGTAACAGGAAATCAGACCTGTAGCATTTTTAATTAGCAAATGGGTATGTTTTGATTGTGTTTCAAATCAATAAAGATTACTATGTTTTCATTTATTTATGGAATTTCCTTTCCGTTATTTCATTTTTGCAATTTCTTTAATTTCCGGCACCATTTCCAGCACTAAAACCAAAAAAACAGAATTCAAACAAAAACAAAAAAATCAGTTTTGAAACCCCAAGGGGACATCATATATTATTGTCATAATCATGTTTGTTAATCTTATTTAGATTGCACTTTGATAAATGTTCCTCAAAAAAGTACATTGCTTTGAGCCGAAGTTGACTATATTCCATTTAATCAAATACTTTTTGTTCATTTTATGTTACTTGTCTATCCTCGTAAATATAGAACGATCAACCCCACATCTTTTAAATAAATTACAATGACAAACAAAAATTCTAGATCATCCCACATTTGTGTGATTTGGAGGGCCTTGTATGTAAACATCTAGCTGAATGATTGCTAGGAGCATTCCATAACAGGCATGCATTGACCTTTCATCAACTGTTACTCTGCCAACAGTCTACTTCATGGAGTGATGTTGGAATGCATCAGAACTACTGTATGCTAATTGAAGGATGAGATTCGATAAACATCCTTTCGAAACTATAAGGATTTCATATTTAGTTGTGTGCTTGAATTGTCATGCTTGAATATCCTCTTGTCCTGGTAAATTATTTGTTAAGAATTTGTTCCTAATTAATGAAAAGCTTTGGATTCATCAGTATCATAAAATTTACTTTTGGAAGATTTCAAATGAACTCCTATATTTTCCCCATTTATCTCGTTGGAAAACTTAGGCTATTCATTTTTATTTAGTGTTTACTGCTCTAAAAAAGCTATAAAAAAGTTCAGAGCAATAACCAGGCAGACAACATAATTTAGTGGAGTTTGGAATGGGCATCTTTCTCTACATGATTATTGATATCTAATTTTTGTTTTTTAAAATTCTTTCAGGAATTCACGAAGCAATCTCGTCAAATTCACTTGATTCGTACAGTTTATCTCTGCTTAACCCCTACATGGTTGAATACTTTTCCATTCCTGAAGCTAAAGTTTTTCAAATTGAACAGTAGGACTTGATATTGGTGTCATTTTATTGGACCTATAAACTGAACCTCATTGTAGTGTTGTCCAATCTAATTGTCAATCTCCATACCAGCCCAACCTTAGTGCAGCATGGCTCTTTCAGAAAGCAATGTCAGGCCAGCCAAGTGAAAAAGTTTCTCCAGATTTCATTAATGAGCTTCTTTCAATTAACTTTCAATGCATGAAGGTATGTTCTGCGGCATAACTTGAAAGTATTATATTTGAATCAGTAATCTGTGTTTACACTTAAAATAATCCATTATGACAGAACTGATTGATATGATCTGTGTTCCATCCAGAGATTGAAGGATCCTGTTCTACGCCCATTTCTTCAGGTCCTTTCTCAAAGTTCTCCCTTAGATGGCATAATCAGTGGAGTTTGCATGGGGTTGTTTATATCTTTTCTTTTTGTTTTCAGATTCTGTCAGATTTCATTTAGCTGTTAATTTCTTACTTTGAGCTTTACATGTGAATTCAGGATGTGATACAATTTGAACCGTTAGCAAAGACTCTTGGACTGATTCTGCTAACACATCCAGGAATCTTACCTTCTATATTTAATCAGGTTTGTAATCTTGTGTCCTTCAAAACTACTTGTCGGGTTGCTCACTTTAATACTTGATGTTGCAGATTAGTTTTTCTAAACCACAGTACTTATATCAACTACTGTCAATTAAAAAAGTACTTTATAAATGAATGGTATAGATATTCCTATCCACCTTGCAGACTTATTTTTTACCATATCGCATGTGCCGTATCAAGGATAGTGGTCATATTCCAGCTAATAACCATTAAATGAGGAATATGTATGATGATATTTTCCATGACGTCGTCTAGAATAATCCAATCCACCCTCTATGGGCATGCTTATGCACTCAGTATAGGAAAGGTGCACATTTTCATAGGTAGGATAATTCATTTCAAATTGAAATAAATAATGATTTCAATAAACATAGATATAAAAACCTCATTATTTATTTCTTTAGGTGGCTATGATCTGGTTGGAATGATCAGTATACTGTTATGAATCATGATATGCTTCACCTTATTATGCTTAGGAATATATAATATTAGTATCATAACATATACATCTATAAACATCATATTTTAGAAAAAATAAAACATCCATTTGTACTTGAAATCACAAGGAGGGTAGTTCGTGTCAAATTCAAGTAAATTATTAGTTATATCAATATTACATCATATTGCATGTCTTCTAAATATCAAATCGTTTTAAAAATAAAAAATTTAGTTAAATTCGAAGTAGTTTTGAATAAAGCTTATCCTCTAAAAATAAATTCAGACTATATCAAAAATTAATTCTAGAAATATCCAAAAAAAGAAAAACTTTTCTCTAAAATAAGTTGATTCAATTTTTAGACATCATCCAAAAGTAGCAATCTACACACTTTCCAAAAGTAGCAAGCACTATGTGGATTGCAGTAGTTTCTGTGATGGCGGGGTGAACTCCTCCTGATTAGATTTTTTTCTTCAATCTGACCCATAAGAACACCTACACCCAAAGTTGTCGGATATGCCACTCCCACTCCCTTGGCACACATACTGGTGTACCTAGTACAAATATGGTACGGCATGGATACAGCTCAGACACAATGCTCAACTATATCCAAAATTAGAGCAAACTGGAAGCCATGGGAGACATGTCCAGATTCAGTGACCTAGTTGATTGTCTCGTGTCTAGGTCGACAATTAAAATACCCTTTTTTTTGCATGAATTTAATCACATCTAGAAAGTAGAGCACAATGGCGTTAGCCGACGTCAAAATAAATTATAATCATATCATGTTCACTGTTGTGTGTTCACTACCATGTGATTTGTCATCTTCTCAATGGAATTGTTTTGCTTTGATTTTTTTTAAATGTATTTTTAATTTGTTGCAATACGGAACTGCAGAATCGCTGCCATTTTATTGCAATAAAAGAAAATATTTACTCTATTGATCTATTATATTTTTATTCTTTTGCTTAGTAAACTTGGCTTAAGGGGGCCATAGCCATATATTATAACATTCAAAAATTACATAGCTAAGGCAGCCCCATTAATGGAGGGCCCATTTACAAAACCAGGGGAATATAACTAAACCACTCTAAAACTACACAGTGGTTAGATTATATACATAATATTAACAATTATAACATGAACAAACTGCTATCCCTACAACCTTGGGCCAATATCATCATCACTATTAGATGAGGCATCATTAATTGCAAATTCCCAGTCATTCTTTGCAGATGACACAATACTTGTAGTAAATTTCAAAAAAGGCTAAGCCCACTTCGCCTGGTGTTTGTGGAGGACATCGTTGTGACCTACAATAGAGAAAAAGAAGGAATCCATGGACCCGAGGTATAAATGCTGAGAGCAATCCAATGGCAACTTCCAGGAGGAAAACCCGCACCAAACACCACATCATCCAACTCCCTATCAAACCCCTTCCCCAATGCGGTTTGATCAAAGGCACTGCAACCACCCTAACCATCTCCTTTAGCTCACCAACCTCCAACAACACGACAATGAACATAGAAGAGATATCAGTATTGACATGACATCTATGCACTGTGATGAGAAACAAATCACCTACCACATCCTAATAGCATGCACCATGATCGCTGCATTAACTTTAGTTAATTCTTCAACCATGAAAAAAAATTGTCTTTTCTTGGCCAACAACCTTACAAAAGATACCATGAATGAGTGTCGAGATAGCCATCGAAAATGGCAGCAGGGTATGAATCTTAACACAAATGAACCCCATGTATTCTAATGATTTTTCACCCTATTAGAACCGCCTCCCTAAAGTGGCTATTTACTTCATGACAAACCATGTTGCCAGCTATTATTGCCACCATTGCATGTGAGCTGAGTCCAAGAAGTAACAAGACCATTATAGCAAAAGTTGACATTCACCTTAACCATAGATTGGCATCCCTGCTACATATCAACCCTATGTCAATATCAAGTGTGAAGTTGGCAACGGACTCCGCATGAAGGTTAGCCTTCCTATAAATGTGGCAAACACTATAGTCTTCCAACTTGTCTAAAAAAGGCCAAGCCTGATTTAAAATGCTAATTATTTTTCAATTTTGGGCCCTTTTTTTCTTGAAGTATAAACTATAACCATTGCATCATCTTTAATTTACACTTTGTCCAAGCCAAATTTGATACACATTTTTAGACCCAATAGAAAAGCCTAGGCTTTGGCTTCATTATTTGTTCTATGTCCATGACCCTTATATGCAATGCCAATTAGAAATCACTCATGATCTCTTTTGATGTAGTAGGCACTTGAGATGCTAGGATTACCCTGTATGGTCTATCAAAATTGAGCTTATACCAACCTCTAGGAGGAGGCAACCAGCTACACTCTTGTGTGGGATTTGACTATGGATGATCTTGACCAGCCCCATGAATATGATATTACATTTTATTTAATTATTGATAATTTTATTTCATTATTTTCTAACTTTATTATTATTTATTATTAATTTCATTTTTTACTATGTAATCCGAGGATGTGTCCCTAGCCAAAATAGGGATGTCCCCAGTAGGAAACGTTTTTGAGGACGTGGGGACGGGTCAGAAATATCCAATGTTCCACGGAAACGCCTTTCCCCCCCCTATTTGGCCGCGTTTCGGAAATGAAAACGTTTCGGAGACGGGGAAACGGGTACTTGGCGTTTCCTGCCGTCCCGCCACCGCCACTGGAGCTCCGCCAGAGACGGGGAAACGTCTCTGCGTCTCCCAAGGAGACACAGAGACGTGGAGACGTCTTCAAGTTTCCTTGAGAGATGTCTCCAAGTCTCCAAGACTCCTTGGGAGATGCCCAGGCGTTTCTCGGGAGGCTGGGAGACGCCTAGCCGTCTCCCATCGAGCCCCACGTCAATGGGCCAACTTAACTTAAAAATTAAAAATAAATTTTGACTATTAGTATCTCTATTTAGTTTATTGTTTTACTATTTTCCATTTGGCATTTGCTACTCATTGTAATGATGAATCATGTAATCATCTTTATAGACTTTGTGATATCTCATATGACATCAGATATTCATATTTTCAATATAATAGAAATCTCCAATTTGACAATTTCATTTGTCAAATTTTATTTAGCAATTAGCATTCAAGATGTCTTCGTATTTAGATTTAGTATTTCAAATTTTGCTATGTTATAATTTTACTAATTTCCTATAGTTTCATTTGAAATGTAATTCTTATACTATTATACTGTTATACATCTTTTCAAAACTAGTTTTTCAAGTACTATAAGTATATGTATAACTATATCAGCACCACCACCCCGCCACCCCCCCGCCGTCGCCCCCCTGCCGTCCCCAAACTTAGGCCCTTTGTCCCCCCGTCTCCGAAACGCGTCCCGGACATCCCCTCGTTTCCCCATCCCCCAGGCCCGTGGAACACTGGAAATATCCCCCAGCCATCCCCATTTTTTTAAAAAAACCAGAAATATCCCAAGGATGTCTATAAAATTCTTGGAAACGTCAGGGGATGGCTCCCGGTACAAACAGAGAACGTCTAGAGGTCCCCCAATCGTCCTGGGGACAGCTAGTCATCCTTTATGGCCCAACAAGTTTTTTAAATGTTTCAAATGTCTAAATAAGCAATTTTTTGCATATTATTTCTAGATTTTTGTTTGTTTCACATTTGAAGAGTTTATATCTGTGTTACACAGGGACGTGTCCCCTCCCCCAAACCCTACGTCCCCGTCTCCTATGGCGTTTCGGGGACGGCAGGGGACATCCCCTAGGTGTCCCCCCTGATTTTCGAAAACTACGAAACAACAGGAAACGCGTCCCCGAAACGGCTAAGGGACGGCTAGGCGTCCCCCAACCGTATCGGGGATGCCCAAGCGTCCCTTTTTCGTCAAAGTAAAAAATGTTTTTATTTTTGGCAAATTAAATAAAAATTGTTTGATAAATATTAAATATTTCATTAAATAAAAATTGTTTGATAAATATTCAATATTAAATATTTCATTATATTTGATAAAACATTTAATTTTTAAACAAACTATTTAATTTTATTGTCAAATTAAATAAAAATTGCTTGATAATTGATAAATATTAAATGTTTTATCAAATATTAAATATTAAATTTTTTATAATGATATTTCATTATATTTGATAAAAATGTTTTATCCCCATTCGAATGGCATTGACTAAAATAATAGTTAAGTTATTGGCATTGCTGTTAGTATTTACCTTTATCTTTATATTGCTGTTATATCGCTGTTATACTGCTGTTATATCACTGTTATACTGCTGTTATACACTTTATCTATGCACATATTGTCATATTGATAATGTTGCACATATTTGATATTTCAAATTGCTCTCTTTCTCTCTCTATATATAATATATTTTTAAAAATTCATACATATATATGTAATTGTATATATATATATATACTTTTTGAAAAATTCCCATATCACCGCCCCCCCACCGTTCCCAAAAATCTGCCCTCGGACTGCCGTCCCCGAAACGCATCCCCTGCCGTCGCCCCGTCCCCATCCCCATCCCTGAAATGCCATGGAACATAGATTTATATTCATTACTCAAGTTGCCTAGCTTAGGGTTTGATATCATCCAAATCAGATAGCAGCTATCCCAAGTGTGGCATTGTCCTTTGACAAGATTTTGTGTATAGTTTGAAGAAGCTTGTTTAGTGAGAATAGAACAGATTTAGGAGTGGCAGTTTGGAATCTGGATAGATTCTGGGCAATTTATAGTGCATTTTCAGACAGAATAATACTCTCATTCCTTTCCGAATACCTGCAACAGCAGCATTAGTCACTGCAGATACAAGAAGTATTATTATTTTTCCAGCTGTGTTAATTTTATTCTGTGAGTAGCTAATATAGTCAATGGTTAGTATAATTTTCATCATTCCAAATTGATATTAGAAGACTATGCTTGTATTGCTTCAGTTCAGAGCTGAGTTATTTGGATTTTCAAGCAATGATATTATTATAAGCATTTTCAGATTTATCTTTATGTTGCCCAAAGTTGCAGTTGTGTATAACATAAATTTTAGTTCATTTATGCTTTGAACATACTACAACTGTGTGACTTATTATTTGGCAGAAATAAATCAGATCATTGTAAACTTTACTTCATGGTTATTTTGTCAAACATCTATTAAAATACACATGGTGAAATACAACTTGGTGAAAAACACATAATATCCAGTTGGGATACTTCAGTGGTATTAGAGTTGGTTTTCTTACCAGGCTGTGGGAAGTTCAATTAAAACCAGTAAGGTAGCCTCTTATGCAGCCAAAGGTTTCACAGTGTTAAGGTTATATGATGTATATGATGATTGGCCTTTCAATGTTATCATCTGAATATTTGAAAAAAATTATATTTTTTAAAATTTCCCTATTTTTTTAATAGTCGTCCCCTAAAAAATTGTTAGATTTTAATGATCAGATTATATGCACAGAAATAAATTCAAATCAGACACAATAACACAGCAGATACCCTGGGAAAACCCTCCTCTTGAGGGAGAAAAACCCAGCAACAAAGATCTTCTCTTATATATAAATAATGGCAACAAATCTCTTTACAATGGGGCCAATCACAAGGCCAATATTCAGCACCTTCACCAGATACAATAACAGATAATGATCTGCACTTCTATGACAACTAATTCTGCCCTTGAATAGATTCGCAATCTGCTCTCAAGGAAATTCGCACTTGACTGAATTAATTCAAACTTGAGTGAGTGATCAATAGAAGATGGTGACCTTGTATATATACAAGTGTGAGAGAGGTCGCACCTCTTCATGTACAAGGTCGGCCAAGATACAAATAATATAATTACAAATAATAAATATAATTTATAAGGAAAGTCGGCCCAAGAGAAAATTATATTGTTGCCAAGAGATGCGCCCATTCTCATTAAATGTCACATATAAATAAATAGCCAATAGGCTACATTTATTTATGTCTTCACTCATGGCTGGAAGGACGAACCTGAAGCTGCAATATCATTAACAAAAATGGCTTCCCTGCCGTCCCTGTCATTGAAATGTGTTCCCCCATCCCCTACCATCCCTGTCCCGAAAACTTGGGAGTAACATAGATTTTTTATAATTATTATTTTTATTAATATTTAAATTTTAATACATTTTAATTTATAAAGTTATAATATATAAACTTAAAAAACCAAAATTTAAGTTCTAATTTTATAATTATTTTATCTTAATTTTTAATTTAGATTTAAAATTGGAAAGCTAATTTGATAATGAATATGTTCATTATTGTGAAATTACAATAATTAATATAAATGATTAGATTAAATTGTTAATTCAATCTATATAATTATTTGTCATATTAAAATTTTAATTCCATTTCAATCTTTGTTTCTTGTTGCATTCCTCCATATAGTATAGGAAGAGACCTACTAGCAGTGGAATCTCCTCTAATAACTTATAAAATTGTTATATATGTGTGTTTTTTATCTAAGTAGCCGGTTCGGCTTCAGCTTCGGCTTCGGGTTCGCAGGTTTGGTTCGCCGGTTCGGCAAAATTTTTTGGGGGGTGGGTTCAATTCGTTAGTACAAATTACAAAAACATGTAAATATATATATATATATATGCAGCCTAGAAGCATGAATTAGGATTATAATATCACATAACAATTAACATCATATAAACAACAAAACCACCATAAACTTGAATGTCATTTAAAACATGCATGATAAATATTCATTGTTCAAACTTCAGGTTCAATATTACAACACTTTTAAAGTTTTAATCATCAAATGGATTCTCTAAATCATCCATATCAATGTCAACATTGACATTAGATGAAGTAGGAAGACTAGATGAATCACAAGTAGTGCCAATGGCACCATCACTAGCACTACTATTGTGCCCATGCTCCTGTTGGATATCCGACTCCTCATATGCAATATGTTGGGAACTGCAAGCATCCAAGTCAGTATCCTCTGGCACTATATCCCACAACTTTGTCTCCCCTTCCTTGTAGTTAGGTTGTTTGTGTGAAAGGAGACGCAAGTTGGAATGCACATATACTAAGTTCTCCGCTTTTTTTGACAGCAATTTATTGCGCTTTACTAAGTGGATGAAAGAATATGTGCTCCAATTCCTCTCAGATGCGGATGAACTAGCAACCTATGAAGACAAAGTAAACAATTAAAAAATTATAAATGAAATTATGAAACTTTTAAAACTAAAATATGAAAATTTATTAAACTTACTTGTGATAAAATTTCGATTGCAAGGGGCTGCAAATTTTGGAAGTATTGTCCATGGAAGTACCACCAAGAATGAGCATCCTTTAAGAACCTATCACGGGAGGCATCAACATCTAGATGATTTGAGTGCACAAAATCAGTGAACTCATCCATGACTACACTTCGCAAATCTCAATCAGGGAAGAGTCTCACAAATGCTGCCTTGTACCCTTCAGCCACTTCTAAATCTCTATATGGAGGAAGCCTTCCTGGTTGTGAAAGAAGCTGAGAGCTGTAGTATTTTGGAGTCAATGCAAAGGCAAGAAGGTGTAATGGAGTTGTCATTTTGTTCCATCTTTCTTCAACAATTGTTTGCACTTGTTTGAAGAAAGTCTCTTCAGGGTCTTGCTCTCTTGCATTTATGGTGCACTTGATCTTCTCAAGCATTGAGTCTATACCATCATATATCTGTCCAATGCATGGCTTGTCCATGTCAGTATAGCGAATCATACTCAAAATGGGCTCGGTGAAGCTAAGGAGATACTCCACACGATCCCACCATGAGTCATCTAATATCATGCTCTTAATTCTTGTTGCTCTTTCAGTGCTGCTTTGCCTCCATATAGACCAATTGGTGCTAATCACCATGCTAGAAAGTGCTTGCCTAACTTTCACAAGTCGTCTCAAGACAATTGTATTAGAGGCAAAGCGGGTTTCTGCAACCTATTGCAAATTAAAAAAAATAATTAAAATTTAAAAATAAACTTTAAAGAAGAATTTAAATTAGAATGCACAATCAAATTATGAAAATCAGAAAATGACAAATGTAAATATTACTTCTCTTACCTTCAATAGCTCCAATTTTGAAAATGTTCTAAAGATCCCTTGAGACAAGTGGTGGTTGGTGACGAACATCTGAATGTCCTCAGCCTCAGTATACAATTGTTTGATCCATTCAATTTTATTCCCAATCTTTTGCAGCATAAGATTGAGTGAATGGACCGCACAAGGTGTCCAAAAGATATGTGAATATCTTTCCTCAACCAACAACCCTGCAGCTCTACAATTCTTTGCGTTGTCCGTTACAACTTGAACAACGTTGCGGGCTCCCACTTGCTCAATGGCTGCAATAAGAATATTAGCAATAAATTGCCCATCTTTTACTTGCCCCTCACAATCCACGGCTTTCAAAAACATTGCCCCTTTAGGGGACACCGCTATGACATTGATCAAAGGCCGATTTTTTGAGTCCTTCCAACCATCTGAAACAATGGACACACCTGTCTCAACCCATGAATCTCTTATTGGCTTCAATGCATCTTCAACCAACTCAACCTCCTTTTCCAATAAAGTGCTACACACCTTCTCATAACCCGGGCCCTTGTACCCTTTTGGAGCTTCATTAACCGCTCTCAACATCTCTTTCCAATATGGAGAACGAACAACATTAAAAGATAATCCATTGGCATATATGCATCTTGCTACACATTGGTCAGCAAGGGCTCTACTCTCATTTTGAAATGCAACTTCCAAAGGTCCCTTTGCTCTCTTGTTTGCAAAAGGTTGTGCACTTTGAGCTTGAAGATTCGGAATGGCCATAAATGGGTGGTCTTCTACCACAATATTGGGATTGGGATTAGATGGGGGCTGCATTCCCTTTGATTTTTTTTTTAACAAAGGGTGATTTCCTTTTTGGGCTTCCCGTTGATCTGCTGCTTCTTGCTCCATAATGTATTTTGCAACTGTCTCAGGTGGAATAGGGGCATCTTTCTTTCCAGGGCAAGGTGAGATGCCTTTTCCACTTATGCCACACAAATGTGCTTTCACCCTATGGTATGAACTAGAATATGTAACTTCACACCCATTGCATTTCCAAACATAACCACCACCACCTGGAATTTGTCTTATCATTTCAACATACTGCCATAGAGGAGAATTTGCACTTGTTTTGAACTTTGGGTTTGGTTTAGCTACGGAGCCGGAGGTAGAACCCATTGACATTGTGATTCCTATGGCAATTTGTTTTGCAAACAACACATTCAAAATTTGAATGAAAACAAAATATAATATTTTTTTAAAACCTAACTCTTTTGAATTGTTGGCGTAAAATCTAACACCTCTGGAGTGCAGGTTTGTACGGACAGCTATGTACACTACGCAATGAGTGTTCTTCGAATTATGGAGGGGAAGCTCCCTCGTTGTGCTTTGACAAAAATACTTGCAAAGGAAATTAAGCTAAACTATGTCCTGTCTTTTTGTTTCAGCTGTAGAGGCACAAGGCTTTCTTGAAAGAACCTATACGTTGCAGCTGAGTTTTCTCTAGTTTTGCAGATCTACTAACTACAACTTAAATTTAATCTATCCAATCTCCTCAGGAAAACAGAGCGAGAGGAAACGGAGCAAGGTTTTACTAACTGACGATAAACGGGTTTAGATTCTCTGCTTGAGGGAAAGGTGGCACAACTATCATCTCAATCTAAACAAGCTTATTGGGCACAAAACAGATTTAAGAATTTACCAAGACGATCTTATGGAACCCTGTGTGGCATAACACTTGATCGAAATAGCAAAGTCTCCACAAAACAGCCTTTATCATCACAATCTCACGAAACCCTATGTGGCATAACTTTCAAGGGGTTAAACGATGGATTTTGCAGTGGTGTCTCCCAGCAAACATTTCTTCCTTGTTCAGTAGGCTTTCCGATGAATTTCTCAGATCAGTCGAAGCATCACCCGGTCATCCGGAAATCAGTGTCGAAGTTGGCCAGTCGTGACAATGCTGTCAGCTATAAAATAGGGAGTTAGTAAAAAATGAAGTATCTTGAGCAAATGGACGCCTATCTGCTCAAGAGATGACTTTTCAGAATCAGTGAAGTCAAACAGTGAATCTCAGAGCTTCAACCGGGTTGTCAACTGAAGTTCAAAATATACCTGTTTATAAATAGCAATTTTCTATTTTTGGCGCCCTTGCATGATAATAAATATTTTATTATTTATTTCAAATTTAAACTTCCAGTCAGTGGCAGTGGAACTGAAAGGCAACCAATCAGAGGATTTCTATTCTTGTTAGGGTTTATGAATTCTTGCAGTCACAATTCAGTGCGAATTTCTTCTTATTTATACATGGCGCTATCTTCATTGTTATTCACAGAGCTTTCAAAGAAAATTCGATTTCATTAAGAGCAATTTAATCTTAAGTGAATTTCGTGGTTTTCAAAGGCAAATTCATTATCTTCAAGGGAAAATCGAAGTTTATTAAATTCAAAGCAAATTCAAGATAAATTCGTATTTCTTCAAGAAGAGAAGGGCGCATATCTTTAAAGCAAATTAATTCAAAGCAATTCGCAATTCCTTGATTTTCAAAGGCGTATTTAACAATCAAAAGGCGAAACCTCAAATTCAATACAAATTCGTATTTTCTTCAAAGGAAATTCGAATTTCATTCATTCAAAAGGCGCAAATTTCAAGAGAAATTCGTGGTTTTCATAAATTAAAGACAAATTCTTCCAGTTCAGAGGCAAAATCTACATCAATTCTCAGAGGCGATTTTTCCTAACATATCTTTTTGCAGATTCAAGTTCACAATTATCAGGTTTTCAAAGAAATCTTGAGCGATTTTCACAAAGAAGAGGCATCAAAAAACGTTTTTTTCATCCTTTGATCTCAGATTTCTCACAAAATACAAATTGCATGTTCCTGAAATTGGCGAAATTGACAAGTCTCAGTATCTGGATCATTCTCATATAATTTTCTCGAGTTAAATTTGTGCGTTTGATTTTTCACGAATTTTTAGCTTCAGAACATTCGTTCTCGAATTGCTAATTTTCTCAAGTGAAAAATCTTTGTACGATCAAGTAGAAGTTGAATTTTCGCAAAACTGACATTCTGGGTTGTCTTAGAATCCTTTTCTGGACAAAACCCATATTTCAGATTTTTCGCTGAAAATAATTCTTCGAAAGACTATTTTTTTATCTCGCGGGCTAATTTTAGCTTTCCAGAAATTTTGTCAGAATATAGTCAAGTTCACAATCAACAGGCAAGTTTTTCAGAATGCAGTTCACTCAGCTTGAATACAGGACCAAAACCGTCCTTACCCATGATTTCCGCAGGTTGGTTGAGACAGACCTTCACAAAGTATTGCCAGAAGCAGTGCTAGACCCAGTTAAAATCAGAAGTTCAATCATTCAGAATATTGAGCAGTCTGGTTTACTAGAGGCCGCTTCCATACCTATCTTCGTTCACTGTGTTGAGTTTGTAATGTCTTGCATTAAGCATTACAATCCTACTACTCGTGAGATAGCATCAGTTGACGGACGGGTCATTTGCAGTCTCAAGCCTTTGGACATCGAAAGGAGTTTTGGTATTCCTCAACACCAGAACAGTCTGGTTATTTCTATGGAGCAGTGTGAGCAGGCATTT
>VDFB02148339.1:0-17227 GCA_007258455.2 Sequoia sempervirens
ACCTCCAAGAGTAATATTTGACTTTAGAAATATTAAAACTTTCCCTGATGATGCGTCCACCCATGAGGTCCCCCTTTTCAGAACAACTTAAAGTCATGAAGCTAGGCCAAGGGGTTATAACATTATAATATAACATTATTTTAATTAGAATACTTATCTCTCCAGAAAATGCATCAAAAGGCCCAAACAACCATACCAACTGAATTGACTGAAGAGGGAAGCCAACTGAACTGAAGCCAGCCTGTCTACTGCCAAAAATAGAATTTACTAAAAATAGTAAATTCAGAAAGTTGCTCGGATCAAAGTGCATGCGAAACCATTGCGAAGCTTTCTAAAAACCCAGAAAGAATCCACAATCCAAAATCCCAAACTCCGAGATGTAGCCTTATAACTTACTAAAAATAGTAAGTCCGGAAAGGTTGCTCGACGCAGTTGCAGGTCATACCTCTGCGAAGCTCTCTGAAAACCCATAAGGAATCCAAAATCCAAACAGCCAAACTCCAACATGCAAACCCTTGAATCTTCAAAAGAACCCACCAAACAGCCGGAAACCCTAATTCTGCCACTAACTAGCCGACAGCAGCCCGAGGATAGGCCATCAATTACTGAAAAGTGTAGTACTAAACATGGGGACATTACAGATGAAGGCAAAGTCTAATCGACTTTCGGCGCTGTTATGGATCAAGTCTCACTATAGTATTGTCATATACGTGATGCTTTTAGTTAATTAAAGATTACACGACAATGAAGGAGACATATGCGGCATCTATATGTTAAATTGGAGCATGACCATTAAAATATGGAAGACATCCAATTGTTAATATTAATGTGCAACGATCAATATGTAAAGAAGCAAAAAGACAATTAATGGGATTATTGAGCCCTCTCCTGAAGTCAATACTCACCGCAGAATGGACAAGGCGATTACTATTGGACGATAATATCCGTTGCGAACATAAGTTTATTTATGGACGTTAATACAAGTAAAGATGACAGTCTAGCGCTAACATCAACATTCATATTATAATCTATATTGCCGCTTCCCGTAAAGAGACACATAGTTCTGAGACGGGATATACACAAGGGAGTCCAATTAAGACAAAGCTTTGATATCTAAGAAATCGTTATTATGTTAACTAAAACAAACTCAGCATTATAAGGCATTGATTATATGGAGGAGGGCGATTTGTAAAGGGGAATAGATACGAATGAGAGGGCACAACTTCTCACGTCAAAGACTATATAAAGGGAATTGAAACTCAGCTTAGAATCAGGGATCAGTTTTGGGGAATTTCTTACGATATTTAATAGCAGATACCAAGTGCTTTGATATGAATCAGGCACCCAGCCAAGGACCGCATTGCATAGATTGAAGGACCTAATACAGAAACAATGGTTGTTATAGACATTCATAATCCCCATAATCATATTCATGAAATTGAATAAATCAGAAACAACCATATCGTGATGTCTATCATCCATTTTTAAACCAGTTATCATTTCAGAATTTATATCAGACAGTGGCTCATTCTCACTAGCATATTATCTGCTATTTTCTATATATAATTCAAATGATCATTAACTACTGAAAGTTGCTCTTAATAGATTAAATATATCATTGAGAGTTATTGATTCTTGGCCTATTTTGACATTTCAATGTATAAAGCTAAAGACAAATTTAAGCTAAACCATAAGGGGACATTACAAGTGGTATCAGAGCATAATCCTGCCATCCTGTGAAAGAAAGGGCCAATTCAAACTTACCATAGGAGATTCTCTAGATTGGACCACCTCATTCTACTATGTGAGGGGAAATTTTGAGGAGAAAAGAATAGCTGCAGCCTTTGATACAGATATGTGAAGAGAAGATACGAGGGAAAAAGTCATGATTTGGACAGCGCAAGACCGGAGAAGCAAATTAGAACTTGGGTGTTCATAGAGAAGTAAAGCTACTACATATTATATAGATTGATAATTAATTTTGCTTAGCCAAGTAAATTTTAAAATTTTAGATCGGATCGATTACTTCAACATTCTTGTTATGAACATCTAGTTGTAAATATTCAATTGAAATATATTCTTATCAAGCATTAAGAACTAGATACTTTGAATGTTCCCTCGATTGTAATTTTCCTCATTGTCATTTCTGATTGATCATTTTCTTAGATAATTGAAGGGTCACTAAGGGAATCACATCAAAGATCCAGAATAACTAAGAGGCTACGAATGAAGGTTGGGCAGTTTCATGGGAAAGAAGAGCGCAAGGAACTCACCCTTACCACAACCGAGAGGAACTAAGGAGGGCCATGCCTTAATGCCAGAAATGTATAGAAACCAAGGCACCAATGTAGTCAAAAAGACTTTACAAGAGTATTACAAAGGGAGATAGCAACAAAGACCTCTTCTAGATATGCCATCTAGGAGGGGACAAGATGAGCCCACATGGGCCAAGGGTGTACTGCCGTTGTGTCAATGAGTACTACCTTTGGGTCTAGAGGAGTTGAGCCAATAGGACAATGAAGACCTCCTCTAGATACACCACCCAGGAGGGGACAAGATGAGCCCACTTGGGCCAAGGGGGTACTTGCCTCTAGGGTATCCGAGGGTACTTGTAATGTCCCCTTCTCAATTGTGATCAATTCTATTGACTGTCGGCCTATTCCGGAGACCCGTAGGCTACTCGGAGGGTGAAAATTAGGGTTTCTTGTTTTGGAGGATGTTGTTGCTCGAAGTTTGGAGATTGGCTTGCGGATTCTTTCTAGGTTTTCAGAGAGCTTCGCAGTGGTATGGCATGCATTGTGATCCGAGCACCTTCATGAATTTACTATTTTTAGTAAATTCTATTTCTGGCAGTGGTCCTGTTGGCTTCAGTACAATTGGCTCTCTTCTTCAGCCAATTTAGTTGGTATTGTGATTTTTGGCCTTTTGATGCATTTTTTGGAGGGATAAGTTAATTTAATTAAAAATAATGTTATATTTTAATGATATAACCCCTTGGCCTAGTTATATGTCTTAAAGTTGTTCTAAAAAGGGGACTTCAAGGGTGGACGCTTCATCTGGAAGTAATTTTATATTTTCTAAGGTCAAAAATCAAGCTTGTGAAGTGGGACACCAATTTGGAGAGGAAAAGATGAATTTTAATTAATAAAAAGTCAAATATTGCCTTGAAGAAAGGGACGCCATCTTGGAGGGAAAAGAGAACAAATTCAAATTTGAAATTGGGCGCCTTCTTGAAGCTTCTAGAAGATTCCTCTCAAGTTTATAAAAGCAAGCCTCTGCTCTTCAGTTCTTCATCTTGTCTACCATATCGTTATGCTGCTAGATTGTCTTCAGGCACACGCTTCGAGGAAAGCATTCCTCCTAGCATTGGCTCGTCTTCTTGCTTGAAAGATAGCAACTAGTTGAGAGAGATTGTAATTGGGTTGTCTAGCATTGTAGTTGAGTTTCTTGCATTCTGGAGTTCTAAGTCTTGCATTTCAGCCTCATTTTGGAGTTGCTGATTACATTAGCTGATTGTAAGTTTTGATCATATTCTCAAAAATAAAAATAATCTCATTTTGGGTATTGTCTCATTGTGTCTCATTGATAGGGGCGACCCTATGGACTAAATCTCTGTTACCGGGTCCTTTAGTTTAGCGGTTCGGCCCTGGGTTCGCCTGGGTTCTTCGTTTTCAACCCAGGTTCTCTGTGGGTCCTTCACAAAAGGACCCACAGAGAACCCGGGTTGAAAACGAAGAACCCTGGCCGAACCCGGGGAGAACCCAAAAGGACTCGGGAGGACCCACACCGTCCAGCCTTAAAAAAGGCAAAATATCAACTTAAAAACAAAAAACATAACCCTAAAAAGTGCCCAGATTGCCTTATATTGACTTGGCCGACCAAATGAGGCTCATTTTGCAAACTCAAAAGAGCAAAAACACCATTTTTTTGCCTCCAAGCTAAAATAGTTGATTTTTGCAGGTTTTCTCTTTTTTTTCGAAGGTGAGATTGTAAGAGCTACGAAGGAGTTCAACTGATAGAAACAAGAGAGGAATAGGTGCACTAAGAAGATCAAGCAATCAAAGGTGAGTGAATCTATCCTTTTTTTTTAGTTTTCAATAATTTTTTTGAAGATTTTTCAAGTTTTTCTTTTTTTTTTTCTAGTAAGGTTTGAAATTTTTTAAGAACATTTTATGCAAAATAAGGGGTTATAATGCCCATTTTTTCTAAAATAAATTACTTGTTTTTTATTTATTTTAGGTTCATATCTTCATACAAAATGGCCGATAGTTCTACTTCAGTTGGAATAGGTGCAGAGAGTCAATTTAAATATGATCCAGGCTCTCCTCTTTGGTGACATACGACAATGATTCAACAACTTCCCGGTGGTGGGGGTTATGTTTGGCATTGCAGCCAATGTGGAACTACATATAGGAGCTCGTACTTTCGAGTGGAAGCCCATTTATGTGCTATTGGTAATCAAGGAATAAAACCTTGCCTTGGGCCAAATAAAAAAGGGTTGACAAAGGATCAAATAATGGGTTATATTAAAGAACAAGAGGTATTACAGATTATATGAAGTATTACCATATGGCGTATTTCATTGTTTCAATATTCTATGGCATTATGGCATTATGATCATATGATTATAATTTTGAGCATGCTTATGAGTCTATGGCATTATCATTATGTTTATAAATTTTAAAATTTATAATATATATATATATATATATATAGTACAGCCGTACCTGAACCCGAACCCTAGGAAAAAAAAAAATTGCCGAACCGGCAAACCCGAACCCGAACCCGTATCTGAACCTGTATCCTAACCGGCAACTTAGGACTAAATTGCAGATTTTATTATCAAAAATTGAATTTTATAGCAGCAAGTCGCCCTTCTTGAGAGTCGTACCATTTGGGGGCTCATTGGGAATTGTGCTATAAAAAAAGAAGCAGCAAGTATGGTGTGGTTTTATGGTTGTGTCTTGGGCGCCATCATCTAGGAGAGGTAATGCATTTAGTTTCATGTGTTTCAGGTGAGTGTAGAGTGATTTGTGAGCATTTTAGTGCATTCTAGGGTTGCTAGTTGTCATGTTTTAGTTGCTGGTCTGTCATATCAGAATTAAGAAAATTGTCCTTTGGGCTGGGATTGAGCATTGGAAGTCATATTTGGTATTTGAAAGACATCCTATACAGTTGCAGCTTGATAAACTCTCTAATACAGTGTGCTTGCAGGATATTACTTCCATTGTAAGGCTGTTCAGTAGTACTGCCAGCCATTTTATTTATCTTGCTAAGTCATTGTACTTTATTAGTTGCAACTCAGGGATCCTCTGACCATATGCTCGCCATTCTTGGCACATTCTTGGTTAGAGTTACTTTCCGACAGCAGTTTATAGGGATCCTCTGACCATATGCTCGCCATCTCTTGGCACATTCTTGGTTAGAGTTACTTTCAGCTCATCATGCATAAGATCATCTGATCATATGCTCGTCTTTCCTAGACGCATTCTTGGTTAGAGTTCTTTTCCAATTTAGCATTGCATCAGATCCTCTGACCATATGCTCGGCCGTCTTGGGCACATTTTTGGTTAGAGTTACTTCCGCATCATTTTGGTTTCAAAGCTAACCTAACGGGTGCATGTTGCATTGTATTTGCAATTGAAAAAACAAAAAAAAAATTGGTCCGGTTCATTATAGTACTGCCTTTGGGTCTAGAGGAGTTGAGACACCAAGTGTTCTATAATGGAGGTCATTGCAATTGATAATGGTGGTCATTGCGACTGATAATGGTGGACATTGCGTCTGATAATGGCGATCATTGTGACCGATACTGGCGGTCATTGCGACTGATAATGGTGGACATTGTGTTCGATAATGGCAGTCATTGCAACCGATAATGGCGGACATTGCTTTCGATAATGGTGGTCATTACGTCCGATAATGGCGGTCATTGCGACCGATGATGGGGATCATTGCAACTGATAATGGCGAACATTGCATTTGATAATGGCAGTCATTGCGACCGATAATGGTGAACATTGCGTCTGATAATGGCATTCATTGTGACCGATAATGGAGGTCCTTGCGACCAATATTGGCGGTCATTGCGACCAATAATGGAGGTCATTGCGACAGATAATGGAGGACATTCCGTCCTATAAAGGGGGACATTGCGACCTATAAGGGAGGACGTTGCATCCTATAATGGAAAACATAGTGTTCTATAATGGGGGACCAATGGGGGACATTAGCTTTAGATAGGTCGGCCTTATTGTTAATAAAGGAGTTGGCCTATATTCTATTTTATTATTTTATGAACATATTGTATATTTATTATATTTATAAACTAATTTTATTGCAAGTATATTTTCATATTCGTTTTATACATAGTTGTCAGGAGACGCAAGGTATTGGTGCTGGTACGGGGACGGGGACACCAATCAAATTAGGGTACGCGAGTTAAATGAATAAGGAGACGACTATTTTATATGTAAATGATTCACCAGAAATTTTGGGTATGGGGACTGGTATGTTGTCTACGTTCCCATTATGGAGTTTCCCGTCAACTATAGTTTTATATATATTTTAATATTTATAATAATTATAATAATATTATATTGTTAATATTTATATTTTAATGTTACCATTTCAGGGGCATGACACACTGGCAGATAAAAATAGAGGTGGCATCTAGCCTAAACAAAATTCCTGCTTAGTGCCTTTTTCTACCACCAAACTCCCTCTCACCAATCTACATTCATGCTTATCAAATGTTACATGCATTCCTTTATCATTTAACTTAGAAACTGAAATTAAATTTCTATCTAATCCATGAATATGTAAAGTTCTTAATCTTCCATCATTGAAACACAATTAGATCTTTTCTCGTCCAACAATGGGATATGAACTATTGTACCCAAGGTATACTTCTCCATCATATCCTTCATATGTGGAAAACCACTCCTTATGAGGAGTCATATGATATAAGCATCCTAAATCAATCAATCCATGTTCATTAGATATAATATTTCATGAAGATAGCAAAGCTTCATCACATGAATTAGAGGACTTCTCTGTGGTGGAATCCCACTATTTCTTTTTGTTTTTGCATTCCTTATTCACATGTGTTCTTTTTCCATAGTTCCAATACTTCACTCTATTTTTTTTACCTAGAGTCTTAGATCTGCCCTTGGACTCGTCCTTAGGCCCCTTTGGTCTCTTTTAGATCCACCTCCTCCCTTGGACCTTCTCCTGACATGAAGAGAATTTGATGAACTATTAATAGCCTTTTTTTTTCATTTCCTGTGACAACAGTGTTGCAACAAGAGCATCCATATTTGGATCTTTGAGAGTAGACTAATAGCAAGGATAAAATTCTTCCATAACTCAGGAAAATAAGAAAGTAACATGATGCACTTATCTTCTTCATCTATCTTAACATCAATAGAAGCTAATTGACTCAAAATCAAATTAAATGTATTCAAAATTTCAAATGCTTTGCTATCAAATCACCCTCATTCATTTTAAGAGAAAATAATTTTCTTTTAAAAAAACTTATTTATTAGTCTCTTGGCTTGGTAGATCTCACCCAATTGTTTCCATAGATCATACGTTGTTTTCAAACAGAGTTTGCAAGACAAAGAAGAATGGTTCCTCGTGCTTTTTAATCCATATTACCCTACTCATCTTGATTTATCATGTTTGGTTTGTTTTCAATTGCTATTGCCAACCATTGATCCCTTTCTTCAAGGAGATCCTCCATTTTCCGTTTCGACAACTTTATTAAATATATTAAATAATATAATGGTCGTCTTAGTTAGGTTAGATAGTTTCTATTTTCGTCTTCTGTTAACGATCGTTTCATTTAGAAACATCATCTTTGTAAATCTATTTAAGGAGCCTTTGTCTCCTTCATTTAATACATCGAATATTTGCCAATCTTCTTTGTTATATGGTATTAGAGCAGGTCGATGGGGTTTTATAAAATTTGGCGAATTTTTTAATAAAAAAAATTTGTAGCCTCTCTTTTGTGGAATTTATTTTAAGTTTTTTTTTTTTGGAGAAGTTTTTTTGGAAGAAAAAATTTTCGTGGGCTTTTAAGGAAAATCATGTACAAAGTTTTCTTTTGTATCTAGGCGCGATTTCGAAACTCTTTTGGCCGCGTTTTCTCCATTTGTGAGGACGTTTTCTTTTCGTTCACGACCACTCAGTTTTCCCTGAAACCCGTGCGACTTCATTTCTGGTTCTGATGCAATTGTGAAAGATCTTCTAGGCATGCAATTTTTGTGACTTTTGGCTGTGTTTTCTTCCCATGTTTGGGCGCAATTTTGTTTCTATGTCTAGTCGCGAGTTTTCTCCATGCTTTGGTGCAATCCTTAGAAGTTTTCTGGTCATGTTTTGTCTAGGTGTGATTCTGTCTAAGTGTGTTCTTCAAGATCACAAATTGTTGGGTGAAATATTGCTCGTGTTTCTTCTTTTTTTCCGGTTTCTTGGCATGCGCTTTTTCAGTCTTCTTTGGCGATTTTTGAAATTTCTCCTATGCTCTTGGCATGCAATTTCCTTTTATGGCAACCGGTTTCTCTACATTTTTTTAGGTGTCTTCTGGCACAACATTGCTAGGCATTTTGTAATGGGTTTCATGGGTATTTTTAGTCACTGTGTTGGCTCATTTTTTGGGTGCGTTTCATCTACTAGGTGTCATTTTTTGAGGTCCTGATGTATATTCCGTAAACTTCTGGTGGTGGGTTTTCTATTTTTTTGCCTTAAAAAATTAGTGAGTTTTTTTTAATATTTTTTTCCTGAAAAAAAATTATGTAGGGTTTTTAATATTTTTTTTCATGAAAAAATTTATGGAGGGTTTTTAATATTTTTTTCCTAAAAAAATTATGGAGGAGTTTTAATATTTTTTTCCTAAAAAAAATTCTAGAAAGGTTTTTACCGTTTTTTCCTTAAAAACGATGTTTTGTATGTTGATCTATGTCTCGGATTTTGTACTGGGTTTTGTAATTCACAAAGTTGTGTGGGATTCTTTTGTGGCTTTTTATCGCTTTTTCCGAAAAAATGATGCTTTGTAAACTTCAGTTTCAGGGTTTTGCAATTTTTTCCTCAAAAATCGTGGTTTCTTGCAATCTATTCTGGAATGTCGTGCTCATCTACAAAAGTTTGGAGGGTTTGCCAATTTTTCCTCAAAATCGTGGTTTTAGTTTGTGCAGTTGTTTTTTGGTGTCTCTGGCTACAGGTAGGGACAACTTTGTTACCCAACATCAGGTTGGATGTTTTGTGATGATTTTTGATTATTTCCAGAAGTTTTGCAGTTTCTGGGAGGGTTGGTGGTAGACTCATCTCAAGTGGCAGAGTCAGTGGCAAGCTCTTGTCTTTTGTTGCAGAAGCGTTCTAAAGAAAAGGGGGCAGCCTTCTTTGTTTCTGTGGGTAGTTAGAACGATGACCATTAAGGGAGGGTATTAAATATATTAAATAATATAATGGTCATTTTAGTTAGGTTAGATAGTTTTTATTTATGTCTTTTGTTAACGATCATTTCATTTAGAAACATCGTCTTTGTAAATCTATTTAAGAAGCCTTCGTCTCCTCTGTTTAATACATCGAATATTTGCCAATCTTCTTTGTTATAAACTTTTCAATATCCAACCAAGATGAGGATGTAGCCATGGCTTCTATACAAATCTACTAAACAAATTCAACCAGAATTCCCACTTCAACTCAAAAAACCTTCACACTTCCACCCAAGAAACAAAGCTAGCTAAAGCTTTGATACCAAATGTTAGAAATGAAGGTGAACAACTATAAAATGGAAACATGATTTCAACTGTAAATTAGATTTTATCTAGTGCATAACCAAATGGAGAATGCAGGAAAATAAATTAGCAACTCAAAGAAATATGGAACAAAAGCATTAAACACGTAACATAGTGTTTACATGGAAAAAGCCTTTTAGGAAGAAAACTCAACCAAGAAGAGAAACTCAGATCTGCATTATTTTTTAAATAGAGATTACATACAATCCTCCCTTTCTCCTCTATCTTCAATCCTTCAGCAGCTACAAACAATTTTTTTTCACTCTTGCTAATTACATGCACATACTACCACTGTAAGGCTTGTTTATATAGCATTCTAGCCTCTTAAATGGGACATCCAAGTTGGTTATCCAATCCCAATGCCTCCCTTGCATAAATCCAAGCATTTAATGCATAACCTAATGTAGGTTGGAACAACTATTCTCACCTACTTGATTTGGACATTTGGTTGTTAGTTTCTAACTAACTTGGGTGGTTATTGTTTATAACCACAAGTTGTTTTATCTTTAATAATAGCCACCTAAAATGATAAAACAACCTCATAACACCCCTTTAAGAAGTTGAATGCCCAAAACAGTCTTACCCTCCTATATTTCCTCCCGGTAAATAGTAAACTGCTGCCAGTAAAATTAGTTACCGACCCTCAGTAAAAAAATTAGTTACCATACCAGTAAAACTTAATTACCATAACAATCAAAAGCTGATGGTAAAAAATATTTACTACTTGAATCCCTCATCCCTTATGAATGATTTACGAACAATATTATGAGTAATTAAATACATAGGATTTACAAGGTTGATTGCACTTTAATCCTAACAACAACCAGGCTGGAAGAGCTTGGTTGAAATTTTTCCCTAGAAGGCATGACACAAAATTTGGTAGAACTTTGCTAAAAAAAAAATGTCATCAAGAGCAAAATAAGAGAAAAGTCTATCAAGCCATTTAACACTTGAGAAGTTTAGACTACGGTATTTAGCATAAATCCATAAGAAGTCTATAGTTGTTATTTTGGAGGAATAAGAGTCTGAGTTCCTTTCATTTCTCTAGAAGTTTTCACAAAACCCCACAGCCTGAAAAAGTGGGATCAAAAAATATGAATGGAAGCTTCAAGAGATCACTACAAAAAGGGCTGTCCCAAGCTGCAGCAAGCTGGCCCCCAGAAGAGCCAAGAAATGACAGGTGAGCAAAATATGCAGAATCAAACCATTAGATGCAGAAAGTACAGGAGCCTCAGTTCTATGTAGAAGCCCTGCAATTTGTCTAACCTGATACAAACTAAGATGAAGGCATAACTTGAAATTTATAGATTGCTTTTCTTAATAAATTTTTGTAATGTCCCCGTTTTCGGCATGATCATAGTTGACAGTGTGTTAGCCCTTTATTGGACCCTTGTGGGCTAGCCAGTTTGGATAGAGGGTCAGTGGTGCATTTTGGAGAGTTTGTTTGTTTGTGTTTTTAGTGGACAGTGTTTAGATCACAGTGAGCGTTGGCATTCCAGGAGTTCATCGCTTCTGACGGCACGAGATTATCTTGAGATTTGAGCATTTTACGGGATTTTAAGTGATTAAGTTAATTTATTAACTTAAAACGCCCTTTTAATAAAGTCACATTGACTTTATTTATATTTTTTATATCACTTAAATCTCAAAAGGAGGATTATAATATTTTAATAACTTCAAATATTATAAAAGTGCGCCCAACTATTGAAAAGGAATATATTGAAATATTATAATATTTTGAAAACCTAAAAAGGGCGTAGCATTATGGAAATGCGTGCTTTTGCTTAAAGAGGCATTTTTGGCAATAGAAACTCACCTTTTGATTATTTCGAATTGCCTTGAGCATCTTTCTTTGAGCATTCTCCTGTGACCAGGGTTTGATCAATTTGTCCATTGGAGAACGGAAAACTCTTCAGTGTTGAGTACTCTTGAGGCTGTGAAAGATCAGCTGAATCAGTACAGTTGAGAGCTTCACACAGAAGTTCTACAGTTGCAGACAGAGGGATTTTATATGCAGTTGTTTGTCTTTTGCACATTCTAGAGGGTTTCTACTGGTGGCGCCCTTTCCACAGCTTCAGAGACTTTCTTTCAGAGATTCTAATGCTTCCTTTCATGGCCGTACGGATTGCATTGGGTTTTGTGCCTTGAGAAAGGCGTGTGAAGTAATTAATTAAAACGCCTTCCTTTTGAGAGGGCTTTGGCATCTAACATTGGCGGCTAGTGATTTCAGAGGGTTGTGACCAATTTCTGAGCTGGAGAAACCTTGTCTGGAGCTTGGGCGTGCTTTTATGCTGATTTTCACCATTTCCGGCTGTAGACCTGGCCAGTTTCTTATTTAAATAATCTGGAGCCTGATTGGTATGTTTATCATTCTTAATCTATCTGTTGGTGTTTAATATTATATTCTGTACTTTCATTCTGAAGAAATAAGATCAAAATTATCTTTTATGAGCAAAAATATGCTGCGCCCCTTCTCTTCTGTCTAATAAGATTTCTTTAAAAAACTAAAAAAAACAATTAAAGACTTAAGAATTTGGGGGTTTTGAGCTGAGAGCCAGCAGGGCTCATCACAGTGGTATCAGAGCTCACATCCTGCCAGCTTGTGGGGTTTGAGAATTTATGAAGTCAAACAGAGAGGGTTTTGGTAAGTCCTATTTCAGAGGTGGTCCTAGAAATCAAAGAGGCGACCAGAATCCATTTCCACCATTTCCGTTTGCAGATCAGGAGGAGGAATTAGATTGGGACAATATGGCGAACAGGGCTGGAGAAAGTTCTCACAGAAATAACTGGGAGGATGAGGACAGAGAAGCCAAAGACGTGCTTAGAGGCATGGTTGCAGGGCAAGAGCAGGTTGCAACTATTCTTCAACAACTCAGCACGAATGTTCAGAATTTGTCATTAAACAGAGCTCGTAGTTTGGATTCAGATAGAGATGGCAGTATCCATAGACAGCCACAGAGGATTATAGATCCAGTACGCACCTATGAGAGAGCTACTTTTCCCACGTTCACCAGAGATGATGCTGAGGAAGTGGATGAAGCTGAACAAGGTGGTGAAATTAATTTTGCAGATAATATTATGGCTATGCATGATGAGTGGGATAATTTGCCACCAAGGGTTAAGGAGCACCTTAACTTTGACAGATTCATAAGCCAGAAGAGAGAACACACCAGAAGCAGGAATGACAGGAGGCCTAGACACAAGCAGAATGATCTCAAACAAGCTACCAACAAACTAACCTTAGTTCACTATGATGGCAGTGGTAGAGTTACAGCACGTGCCTGGGTGAGTAAGTTGGATACATTCCTGACACTACGTCCTATGCCAGAGAACGATGCTATACGATTTGCAGCTCTTCATCTTGATGGCGTAGCACATGACTGGTGGATTCATGGCATGGCTACACTACACCATGACAGGATTACCTCATACCAGGAGTTTACTGATAGACTGGTAGAGAGGTTTGATAGACGTGATCCTGAGCTATTCTTCAGAGACCTTGCTCAGTTGAAGCAGTTGGGAAGCTTGGAGTCTTATATTGGTGAGTTCCAGAAGCTCTCGGTTATGGTTACCGGAATCTCAGAGAGGAGACTTGTCATTCTTTTTGTAGAGGGTCTCCATGAGCCAATGAAAGGTTGGATCAAGGCATTCGATCCACCTACCTTGCACGAAGCTATGAGGAAGGCTCGTAGCATGGAACTTACAGCTTCACGTGGTAAGTTCACTTCTAATGCAGAAGCATCTTCATCCTATAGTGATAGCAAATCAGAACCTAAAGAATCAGAAAAAGTTGATGAAAAGAGGAAGTTTGCAGCTCCTTTAGACCGAGAGACAATAAATGATTTGCGTAGGAGGAAGCTATGTTTCTATTGCAAAGCTCCTTATGACCAAAACCACAATTGTCCTCTCAAGCCTAAGGGTTCAAATAGACAAATGGAGTGGTTTTATGAGGGTGATGACCTTGCTGATTTAACGGACCAGCAAGCTGGTTTTCAGGATGGGAGTATGCGATCTATCATTCTCGTCAACACTCAGGAGGATTATCATTTTGATTCTAGTCCCATGGGATCAGAGGGGTTTGATTGGGATCAGTACAGTTATGAGGCTCAGCTAGTACAAAATCCTCTTTATGAGACAGATGCTACATCTTCTTGTGATAATCCGCTCTTTGAGGTGGATACTGATTCTACTTTTGATCCTGATTTAGGCAAGAGTGTTGATCATAGTATTGGAGATTCCGTCAGTGCATCGAGCTTTCAGACAGAGCTCGTTGAGGAGATTTCCAGTGTGTACATGGTTAGGAGTTTACACAGTTTCATTTTCAGTCATCATGTACATGACCTATTTCAGATGCACAATTCCGGTATGCACGTGTTAGATATGTTGGATGATAGCATATCTCGTGCGGTTTTAGGGAGCAAGTGTTGTCAGCAGTTTGACTTGCTTTCTTTTGAGTTCTTCTCTCCTGTGACAGATGGTATTGAGATTTACAGGGTACAGCATGATGATCCAGTTGATCAGATTTGGGAGTTACAGGAGACAGTTGATGACATGAGGGACATTTCACGACACTATCCTTGGGATCCTGGTGGAGTGGTTGATTCTTTGTTGTTGAGATTGCTTGCGGACAAGCAATTTCAGGGAGGGCGGACTGTAATGTCCCCGTTTTCGGCATGATCATAGTTGACAGTGTGTTAGCCCTTTATTGGACCCTTGTGGGCTAGCCAGTTTGGATAGAGGGTCAGTGGTGCATTTTGGAGAGTTTGTTTGTTTGTGTTTTTAGTGGACAGTGTTTAGATCACAGTGAGCGTTGGCATTCCAGGAGTTCATCGCTTCTGACGGCACGAGATTATCTTGAGATTTGAGCATTTTACGGGATTTTAAGTGATTAAGTTAATTTATTAACTTAAAACGCCCTTTTAATAAAGTCACATTGACTTTATTTATATTTTTATATCACTTAAATCTCAAAAGGAGGATTATAATATTTTAATGACTTTAAATATTATAAAAGTGCGCCCAACTATTGAAAAGGAATATATTAAAATATTATAATATTTTGAAAACCTAAAAAGGGCGTATCCTTATGGAAATGCGTGCTTTTGCTTAAAGAGGCATTTTGGCAATTGAAACTGATACCTTTTGATTATTTCGAATTGCCTTGAGCATCTTTCTTTGAGCATTCTCCTGTGACCAGGGTTTGATCAATTTGTCCATTGGAGAACGGAAGACTCTTCAGTGTTGAGTACTCTTGAGGCTGTGAAAGATCAGCTGAATCAGTACAGTTGAGAGCTTCACACAGAAGTTCTACAGTTGCAGACAGAGGGATTTTATATGCAGTTGTTTGTCTTTTGCACATTCTAGAGGGTTTCTACTGGTGGCGCCCTTTCCACAGCTTCAGAGACTTTCTTTCAGAGATTCTAATGCTTCCTTTCATGGCCGTACGGATTGCATTGGGTTTTGTGCCTTGAGAAAGGCGTGTGAAGTAATTAATAAAAACGCCTTCCTTTTGAGAGGGCTTTGGCATCTAACATTGGCGGCTAGTGATTTCAGAGGGTTGTGACCAATTTCTGAGCTGGAGAAACCTTGTCTGGAGCTTGGGCGTGCTTTTATGCTGATTTTCACCATTTCCGGCTGTAGATCTGGCTATTGCTTTATATAAAATAACTGGAGTATTTCGGGTATGTCTGTTATGCATATTCTAATTGTCTCAGTATAATAATAGCTTCTGTATTTCCAATTTGTGAATTTTTGCTTTAAATTTCATTTTACAAGCAAAAATATGCTGCGCCCCTTCTCTTCTGTCTATTAAGAATTCTCTAAAAAACTTAAAAAAACATCTTAAGACTTAAGAAAATAAGGGTTGGTGAGAGCGGTAGGGAGCTCCATCGCGGTATGGAAGCGGTTTCACGCCATCTGGTTGGGCGTGATCATGGCTGTATTTACTGGAGAGGCGGTGGAGACCAAGAATATGGAGAAAATTTGAAACAAAGTTTGAAAACTTGGATGAAAATGAGAAAGGGATAAAATGAATTGATTTTCTATCACGCGGCAACAAATAAAAGCGGCAAGGTTTGTGGCATCCATCTTGGTCATCACAAGAATAAAATGAATACATGAGGGTCTCTCGGTGATATCCATTTTAGTAGATTCTCGAGATCCATCTTCAGGTCTACATCACAAAATAAAAATGAGATACATGAGGTCTCTACAGGTGAAGTATCCAGAAATCTTCACAATGAATTCTCAACAGTTAGTGACCAACATACAGCTGATCTTATGGAGGACAAAAATCAGACTTACATAGAAGTAGATGTTGGGCACAGGACACTTCAGGATGAGCAAGTGTTGTTTGAAGACAAACCAGTTGTATTAGAGCAGCCAAATGAAGATAAGGTTTCTTGTGATGCTTCATTAGGTGAGTCTAGCATTACTTCATCCTATCATGGTAAAGAATCAGATTGTGGTTCGATGAATGTTATTCATTCATGTGAGAGTCTATTGGAGGCCCAAGATATTAAGGTGGATGTGAAAGTTGATCCTTTACTTAGTGGGGCAGCCACTAGTGTTTTGTCTACACGTGATGAAGGAGACATTTTACAATGGCATGATGTCATTACGGATTTGTTTGAGGACAGCAGCTTAATGCCTCATCATTCTCATGAAATAGGAGCTTGTGATCATGAGCAATCCAATGAGATAATATCATCCTTTGATGGAAGCCCTACATCCATTGGTGGACATGAAGATATCAAGCATAAGAAGACTAATTTTGTGTACTTTGGCATTGAAGAGATTAGAAGGTCTGAAATGCTGAGTGAAGAGTGGTTGAGGAAGGCCAAGGAGGCTAGGTTAGTTGCTGCAAATGCAAAACATCTTCAAGAGGTGAAGGAAAAAATCAATCACCTAAACATAGCAAGATATAAAAGGATAGATGACCTTAGAAGGCTTTTAACTCAAAGAGAGGATGGATATGGATATGTACCTTGTTCTAATAATGATTCACCATGTGAGGTTGAAATTGTTCAAAGTTTGGAAACTCATTGTTCTAGGGGTTGCATATGGGATGACGATGATCCAGTTTCTCTTCCTAGAGTAGATGGTATTCCGTATGATGATCTTCTCTTCGAGTTAGATATTACTCACGATTTGGCAGCTATCTACTTGTTGCTTGGTGATTTAATCTTCTTAGACTCTTCATTGATTGATGGTTGTCCTACTTGGAGTTGGCATGATTTGCAGAGTTGGGATTTAGGATCTACATTGCTAGATGGTTGGTTTCATGGGTTGACAGGTTATGGTGACATCATGGGTTCCAGCTATAGACAGAGATGTTGTGTTGCGGATGCTTCCCGATATTCTTACTTTATTATGATGGATGGATGTGAGTACCGTTTATATTGGGATCCAGGTGGCGACAGGATTGGTAC
>VDFB02148340.1:0-49240 GCA_007258455.2 Sequoia sempervirens
CTCCCACTCTCCCACCCTCCCACACTCTCTCCCACTCCCACCCTCTCTCGCCCTCTCTCCCATAAGCATAAATACATACATATAGGCATACATACATGCATGCATGCATACATACACACATGACACACCAACATACATATACATACAAACATATGAATTTTTTTTCAAAAAAATGGAATTTAACTAAAGGAATAAATAATGCGAGCGTGTTATTTATTGCTAGAAATGTTCCATGGAGAAGGAAAAAGTGAAAACTAATAAATAACGCGAGCGCATTATAACGCGCTCGTGTTATATTTTTCTTTGGGAATCCCCGAGCCTTAGCTTTGGTATTTTCCTTGGAATACCAACCCAAAGGCTTGGAGGGAATTCCCAATGACTAGAGACGTGTTTTTAGCAAATTCTACAATTTTTCACATAATCGGGTTCATGCTTACCGTTAGGATTGCATTTGGTTCAATATCGACAAAATCGAACACATGGGTAATGTTAAGTTATCTCTTAGCTTTCCAACGATATAATTTTTTTCAGCTTCTGACAATGTTAGGCCTTTCATCCATAATTTATTTTGTTTGTATGTCTGTTTTTGTCAAAAAGAAAGTGTTTGTTTTTTTTCGTTATAAATTAACCATCATCTAAATTTCAAGAAATTACTCCTTTCTAAAAAAATTAAAAAAAATTTTTTAAAAAAAATCTATTACTTTCCAAAATTTGTAGGGGGAGCACAACCAAAATTCTGTTTTTTAGGAAGTGCCCACTTAGAAAATTAGTAAAAAATCAAATATTCATTAAAAAATTATCAGAAAAATTGTGCATCAACTAGATGTTAGCTAACTTCTGACTGTAGTGATTTTGAAAATACTAAAAAAAAGTTCACTGTGCTTAGGACGTACAAGAGTTGCTATGTTATGTTTTTTTGATAAAAACACCACCAATTTGTGTACATCCCTCTGTTGAACCCCTTAATCTCAACCATTTTCAAAATAAATTAGCATTTTAGAAAGTAGACTTAGAGCACTTCGATCCTTGTTTTTGTTCCATCTCAAAATTTTGAGTGTAACTATCCTCAATTTCATGTCCAAGATCAACATTTCCTGATTTCAGAAAAAAAGTGGCCACTTAAGCCCCTTTTTTGGGAACCATCTTGGTGCACTTACCCAATCGTGATTTTTTTGGTGGGACCCTTTCCATATAATATTTTAGGAAAATTAATACTAGTTATTGTTACAAAGTAAAATTGATTATTGGTCCTTGATCATTGAATTTTATATGGCCTATATAAATTTAGTATCATTGGTCAAAATCCTTTCATGGTGGAACATATGAGACTAGTTTCTTGAAGGAAAAGTGATTTCCTAAAAATTGTGACTAGAAAGATCTTTTATTGAGATAGATAGTTTGAGGACTATCACATGCTTAAGGGGAAAATTCTCTTTGTGTAAAATCATGATTACATCAACTATTCACCTCACCTCGCATAAATTTCCCTTGGCTTTACAATTAAATTAATTTTCCCCTCACTTGATTATGAACACTCAATCATAACCATCTACCACTATAGATGCTTAATAACTAATATGAGTTTCAAGAAAACACTAAAACCACCCATGTGTTCTTTAGCTCTATACTATTCTCACTAAATAGGACTATAATGTTAGTTGTGAGAAGCTTATAATGCCTTACTAAAATAATTGACCATGCCATCAATCCTTACATTCCTATCTATAGATAAACTAATTTGGATTAAGTAAATAAACAAAAGAAATGGATCTATTTTTCTAGTAGCTTGGAAGGGATATGCCACATGTCATAAATCTAGAAGATGGTTTTTAGGAGTCTTCCCTTTATTAGGTCTTCATCAATCTTCCATGTGCATAGCTTGTGCCTCATCACCACTCTAGTCTACATCCATATCTCTTTTTTGAGTGTTCTCCATTGCCTCCAACATCTTATAGAGGTCACATAAAACTTTCTTGGGATATTTTATTTTAGGTGCTTAGTTCCTTCCTCATCTATTGACAATAACTCCTCTATTTTTTATTATCTCCTTCCTCAACACTCATCTTACAAAAAATGCACACCACACCATCTACACAATGAAAAACACATTGGAGGACATCTACAATACCTTCTAACCATCCTCAAATTTTATGGAGGATAGAAATATCTTGCTTGTAAGCTTTAGTCAATGTCATGTGATGCTTTCACCTCTCCACAAGCCAAACCTTGGGCTATGGAAGTCACATTTGATACAACTATAATGTGGGGTCCTAAGTGAAGGTATGCCTAGTCATATAACAAAGAGCTTCAAAATGGAGAACACAATCACAACAAGGAAGAAAACATGAGGAAATGGTACAAGAACAATGTTTTTCAATCATTTGAACAACAAATATTACAGCTTTACAGATAAAATACATAATTATTCAAACTTGACTATATACTTATACTCAACTCCCATTATAAGGCCAACAAGAAGACCTTGACCAGATTTACACAAAACTAATATTTATTAAATTTTATAATTAGATTTTAGTGGCCAAAACCAACCAATTTTCATTAATGTAGTCAACTCCAACATTCAATTTTTAAACTTTGTCTAATGAATTAAAGACATAAAATCTATTGCAAATATAGAAAATGTAGTTGTTAGTGATGACTAGATCATCCAATAATATGCAACAATTAACTATTGGTCTTGTTTGACTGTCATCTATCACTCATGTGCAACTACCATGTGGACATTGCATTGACTATCAACATTTGTGCTCAATCTTCTTGCTATTATACACATCCAATGTGGCTTTATCAATTATGGAGCACTCATAGGCACAATGCATGCCATTGCATGATCTTTATTCTTTTGCATGCTAAAGTTCTATCACAAAATTTGATGACTTGTAGGATTTCACTTTCCAACCATATGCCCTTACATCAATAGAAAAATGAATATCACTATATCAGGTGCTAATCTTGCTAATGTAATCCAATTGATGTTTTGTATTAGAGTGTACCTTGAAGTGTTAGCTTGATAATGGATGACACTTGATAGAAGAAATTTGACTTTTCATTGATTTATGATGTGTTGAATGATGCATATGCAAATTAGGAGAATAATATTTTCAATGCTTTGTCAAGCAATCTTTTTATAATGATACTCTCCATAGTGTGTAGATGTCTCAAGATGACATTTTTAAATACACAACCTAGATATATGAAATTAAAGTTTTGGCACTTCTATAAGTTAGCAATGATTAGATCCAAGGATTGCCAAATTTGAAATGTAAAATTTTGGATTTTAAAATAAAATGACAAAGTGCAAGCCTACAAATTTATTGAAGTTGAATAAGCTATTCAAATCATAAACAACAAGATTCTAAGTAAGAAAATAAGACATATTACTTTAATAAACTAAATTTTAGATTACTAAATACATCAAAATAATCGAATAATATACTAAAATAATACATTCAAATCATTAATCCAAAATAAATATAATACTAAAATAAGTATCAATCTACACTTTTATACTCTAAACATAAAAAAAAATACAAATGAAAACAAGAAAATAAGGTAGAATGGCATCCTACAAATATAATATCTAATGAACTTTAAACATCTTTGTGAATACCAAACTGCAGTTTATTGTAGAGGGTTAACAAATCCCTATTTTGACACCAAAAAAATGTGACTGTATATTTAAATGTCTCATCTGAATGACAAGTAGAATACTGATCTAACTTGTGTTAAGATTTTTTTTCATTTAAATTTTTGGGTTTACTTCTGTCAAATAATTCTTGGAGGCATTCTGTTAAACAGTTCGCATGCCTTGTCTATGTTTCCACATTTTGCATACATGTCTACCAGGGCAATTACGACTACAACATCTGATACAATTCATCTTTCAAAGCTCTAATTTTGGCACAGGCAGTGAGGATGTCGGGAGAGATTACAGAATGTGGCTTTACACCTGCCAATTACATTTGACTGAAAGTTTCCAAATCCTTTTGAAGGAACGCATATTGTGCATATCTTGCAATCATAGCATTCCGCGAGACCAAATTTCTTTGAGGCATCCTGTCAAACAGTTCACGTGCCTTGTCTATGCTTCCACACTTTGCATACATATTTAGCAGAGCATTTCCAACTGTAATATATGAGTCTAATCCCCCCTTCCATTATGTTTGATAGATATCCATACCCTGTTTCGAAGCTCCCATTATCTCGATGTAGCAACCATTTTCATAAAAAAAAGCCAATGAATCACCCTTCTTTAGGAAAAATACCCACATCTCAGAATGGTGGTGGCAGCATTATCAAACATAAATCTCCAATGAAGCCCTGTTTCGAGTGGCAAGTTTGTTCTATCATGGCCGCGGAGAAGACATGCAGGTATGCAAAACAAAGACGAAATTAAATGAAGAGGGAGATAAAACTATGGGCAGCCACCGTACTTTCATGCGGGAGCAGTTGAATTCAAATAGTTAACGGTGAGTGTTATTTCAACGGAAACGGACGGTGAAAAGGAAAAGGGCCCACACCAGCCACCTAAGCGGTCAAAGCTTAGTGTGTGATGGATAAGCCCAGCCAACAGATGCCGTTAAGGCATTACTTTCATCGTGGCCAGGTCTAGCCACAACCAGCGACTGGTCCAACTGCACGCCTCTCTCTACTCAGCGGCGACGTGGAGGTCGTGGCAGAGCTTTTGGCGGTGAATGAACGGTTACTGAAGGTCGCCAAGAGTAACGGGAAAACGGTGGACTCATGATTCAAGTGCAGACTTTTAGAGATGTCTTCCTTATGAGAAAAGTAATCGGTGGACTTCTTAAAATACCGAAACAACACTCCCAAATAGGAATCAAAGGCGCACAATGCGGTTGGATCCATGTCGCGAAGCTGCTTCAGGTCTCTAATGGCTTCTGTTATTCTCGACGGAGGGATTGCAATGGAAGTATGATGATAGAATTGGCCCTTCACTTCTGTGTCCCAATTGCAAATAGTGTCGTTGCTTTTTAAGTCCTTTGCCTTCCGCGGGCATTTATTGTTCTCCTTATTGCGGGCATCGATCTGGCAACCTGAGTAACTCTGCATAAGGTGATTATAGCCGACCACAGGAAAGCCTCTGAAACTTTGCCCATCGTTCAGATATCCATTCCCTGTCTTAATGCCTTGCTCGACCTGCGTTCTGATTAACTTGCAGAGATTACTCGCATTTATTTTCGCATTGTTCAATTCCTCTGCGAAAACATCCATCAGACGAAAATCTAGAACCAAAACTTACCAATTGCCCTGTTTTCTACGACGCTCTTCACCGTCGCCGGTTGAAAGGAAATCAGGGCCAGTTTCCCGTTTCCCTGGACATCAACGGGGACTCTGTCCTGTCTGGTGTAGACCACTTTAGAGAATGAAGGCTACCAATTCATTCTCCCAAACTCATGCGATTTTGCAAACTCTTCAAACGAATTTTCCAGATCCGATTCATTTATTCGTTTGAAGTAACCACACGACTCTTTGTTGCCTTCTGTTTCATTCATGCATGCATTATAAAAAGCTTGTAAATTTATTATTAGTTATTAGTGGTGGTGCCACATAGCAAAATACGAACGGTTTCTTTTTTCTTACACCGTTATTTCTGCTGGCCTCCTATAGAGGCCGTGCTGCCATTGTAGGCTTAGGCCTCTCCGCCTAATAATTTATAATATGGTATTCATAACAAAGTGGGGGCTATTTTGGAGAAATAATCTCTTTAATATTTTAATTTCTATCTTTGAGAAGGAAAGTGGGGTGTTAGAAATTTTTGTTCTATTGGCGCTATATATTGAGGTAGTTGATTATCTTTGAGATATCTACTAATTTTTTCAATGCTTTATGTCATAATTTGAGCTTTTGGTTCAACAATTTGAGAACCAAACACTCTTGAATTAAGAGATCAAAAGACAAAACCCTTAGGTTTCTTGAGAGTAATCTCATTTAGAAGTTGTATTTGTGTCTAAAATTTTAATATTATTATTAATACAAGTATGTATTTGGAGCAATAGTAGTAGATTTGATTCATATTTATATTTTGTTTATTTGATAATATTATGACATATTTGAATATATTTATTCAACTCCAACTTATTTATATTGTTCATATAATCTATTAATACAATTTTTGGGGTTGTTGTTGTTGTTGTGTGTGTCCACTACATGATCTCACTTCACCCTCATAAAATCAAGGTGATCAAAAAGTAATATATCCTTCCCCTCCTTCTCCATCTCCATCCTTCCTCCCCCCCTCTCTCTCTCTCTTGCAAAGATAACATGATCATATTGGTAATGGACTCTGATTATCTTCTTGATTTAGAGGTTTTTCTTAAGTCATGTTTGGATCCATGTAAGTGGATGCATAATTTATTTGAAGTTATCACATTTTCATTATGCCATTTCTTGCACAAACAAGATTATTTTCTAAATGGCCTACCAATTGACCTCATGTATTGCACAAAAGTATACAAAAAATAGACCATTTTTTTTCTAATTCAGGCGAAGGAATCTTCACACCTAATAACATGTTTCCTGAAGTGAATCAAAATTTTGTGAATTTGAAGAATGGAGGAGCGAGAGTGCATCCTTCCTCGCTTGTAAGCCCTACAAATATATGCATGAAAGAGAGCAAGAAATATTTGTATTGCATTGCCAATTCAAGGGGGGAATAACAATTGCAATAGCTCAGTACAATACCCAACATGGCTTGCAATAAATTATAGCTCCTATTTATTCAAAGTTAGAATAGGGTTTGGTAACCTGGTGCTTTTGTGATTATTGTAAAATCTATATTCAAGATTGTTGCAAAAGTAACTTTTATTCATAATATTATCTTCATTATGATATTGAGGTTATGCAATAGTTGACATCTACCCCCCATAACCTGAGTTAGTCCGTGTTAGTTGGGTTTGTACAACTTAAAACTATTTTAAGATTATTCAATAAATCTTAGACTTGGTTCTTTTAAATCATTTTAAATTTTCATTTAGGGTCCACAATGGTTCTAGCATGTTTTAGTTGGGCTCACACAATGATTTCAAAGCATTTTGGTTTATAATATCTTACCTAATTTTTTTTTGTTTCATGAATGATAATTTTAAGCTACAGTAGGGACAAGTTAGAATATAAAGCACATTTGAAGGTAGTGTATGCATATTTTTACAAATTCAATCTATACACAAAGCTTTTCAAGTGTGGCTTTATTAAAAATAAATTTGAGCATTTAAAACACCATCTATCTAGAAAAACTCCTACAGTCAAAAAGTGAAGAATCTTTCAACATCAATGAGTTAGGTTAGTATTTCCTTCTAGATTCTTTGTCCTAGATCTTTTTTATACAACAATCCCCTTCATAATTATTATTGAGGAATGGAGGAGGTTTGAAAGTTATCAAAGGAAATGAGATAAGTTTGAGTTAATAAATCAAAATTTAGTTGAGAAACTATAGGGTTGATGAACAATAAAAACCATACAATCAGCCACTATAGATTATATCTAGGCAATCCATGAGGGTAATCATTCTAGTGGCTAAAGCAGTATTTCATCTTTTATTTTTAAATGCATTTCAAGAAGTAAAAATTGAATTATTTTCACATGCTCTATAGATGTGATGAGGGGGTATTCTATTCGATTGATCATCAAGGTTGGGGACTAACGGTGGAAGGAAGACTCACTCCCACACTCACAATTCAAAAAAATATATACAAAAAATATTTGGATCTTTATCTCACTCTACCTCTCTCTATATCTCCCTCCACCTCTCTCTATCTCTCTATCTTATTTTCTCCATCTTCTTCTCTCCCCTCTATCTCTAGACATGTCTCCCAAGATCTCTACCTATCCATCTCTCCCCCTCTTTCTCTCTCTCCCTCTTTCGAGACCTCTATATCTATATCTCTTTGCCTCTCTATTTCTATCTCTCCATATTTCTTCTTCCATCTCTCCCTCTATCTCTATCTTGTTATTACTCCTCTCTCTACCATTATACCTCTCCCTCTCTCTATATATCACTTCATATCTCTATCTGTATCTTTCTATCTATTCCTCAGTCATTCTCTCCCTCTACCTCCCTCTATAGTTTTCTCTTCCATCTCTATCCATCCATCTCTCCTCTCTATTTATCTCTACATCTTCATCTCCATCTCCATCTTCCTCTCTATCTCTACATCCTTACCCCTCTCTATCTCTTCCCTTCTCTCTCCCTATTGCAAACATAACATGAGCTTGTTAGTAATGGAGCCTAATTATCTTCCTGATTTAGAGCCTGGTTTTTTTAGTCTTGTTTGGATCCTTGTAAGTGGATGCATGGTTTGTTTGAAGCTATCACTTCTCTATTAAGATCTTTTTAAACAAACAACATAATTTGCTAAATGACCTATGAATGTATGAAATAAATAGACTAACATTTTTCCTAATTGTAACGGTATCCTCTGTCATTTCTTGCAGCACATGGGACAAAATCTTTTCACACAAATTTCTAAGAGCCAAAATATAGAATCTCTTTAGAAAGTCATTCTTGTAAGGTAAAACGAATATCATCTGCTGTAGAGAAAATGATAACATTATGAATCACAATCAATATAAAACACATGGCAGCAGAGCACTCTGGTTTAGATCCATCAAGCGTCAAGTAAGGTGAAGAGGCAGGAGAGCACTACAAGGGACAACAGATAGCGTATACAAGTGAATACAAGTGTTTTAGGAAGAAAAATTTGTCAAATTTTTTGTATGCAAGATTAAAAAGCCCCAACTTGGTGAGAAAATCAAGCCCACGCTAGTGCGTATCAGTGCATCCGAAACAGGAGAAAAAACAAGTTTATTTGAACCTATCCTTCTGTCAGCTGGTGATATTAAATGCCTCAGAATGGAAGCAGGTTGTAATGGGTTGTTCGAGTACCATTGCCTTTGGAGGATTTCAGCCCACTCATGCATTTATCCTCGGGTCTATACCTAATTCCCCTGCATCCCTTATGCTTTGATGGATGTCCAAAGATAAAGCTAATTTTGTCGATCAATGGTTGGTATTGGTATCAATCTACTGCCCATTAAACAAATCTTAGTCGTTCATTTTTCATGCTTTTTTCAGCTGTTTGTCGTTGCTTTCCCTATCACTTTCTCAAAAAAATTAAAATTTTATTTTAAAAATCCCAAAGGCTTTGTGCAGAGCGCAACCTGCACTGGCGCTCTGCCCAAGCAGGGACTACCTTGCTGGGCATCCTATGCAGGTAGTACCTGTGCAAGTACTATGCACTGCCTACGCAGGGCTTTTTTAATTTTTGTTTATCTTTAAAAAAAAAAAAATTTAACAAAGATTTTTTGTTTTTAATTGTTACTTTTATTTTAAAAAGAAATAATATATCTGCATGAATAAAATAAAAAAGAAAATTACTGTCAGATCCTAATAATGAATGCATTTAGGTTTTAACATTACCACATCTTGTTTTATTTTTTTATTTTTAAATAATTATTTTTCGTTTATTTGAAAGAGTTATTTAATATATTTAAATTAGCATAAATAAAAACTTTCTTTAGTTAAAAAATGTGATTATATTTTAACTTACAATTTAACTTATATTTTAGTTAATATAGTATTAGATTTATAATTTGTTTACGATAATGATAATTTTGTCGAAGATGTGTGGAAGGTTGATTAGGAATTTTTTTTGGTCTATTTGTTTGCATACTTTCATGTAATACATGAGGTCAATTGGTAGACCATTTAGCAAATAATGTTGTGTGTTCAATAAACATCTCAATGGAGAAGTGATAGCATCAAATACATTATGATCCACTTATAAGGATCCAAACATGAGTGAAACAAAATGTTTTGTATTTTTATTTTTTATTTATTTATAATAAAAGGAGGGTAAAAACTTTATTGAATCATAATAACAATACAAGGATCAAAGAAACAAACTCACAAGGGGCAAGTAGAACATGAATCAATTCACACCCAAGAAGCAACTCATATCCTCAGCAACCCACTCCTCAAGAACAGGGGCCATGTCGATAGGAAGATTGCCCCAACCATCCACAAACCAAGAATTAGTCTTCTCCGTCGCCCATCTAGCCAGCCCGCCAGCCACCCTATTCCACTCCCGCGGAATATGGCGAAAGACAATGGACTCCAGCGAAGCACACAAAGAAATAATCTTCTTGATGACCATAGCTAACTGCCAATTCACATCTTCCAACTGTCGCTTATGCAACATATCAATAACCACCTGAGAATCAGATTCACAAACAATCCACCACCACCCAAGGCCAACCGCACGCTCCATCGCCATAAGGATAGCACTAGCCTCCATAAGATTATTGGTTTGTAGGCCACGATACATAGAAAAGAAAAAAACCGCCACCCCAAGGCTGTCTCTACCAACACCACCAACTCCAGCATGTCCAGGATTACCCCTAGATGACCCATCCGTATTGATTTTTAGCTCCCCCAGAGCAGGCAGACACCAAAAGCCATCACAGGCCACCCTCTCCCGCCCACTCCTACGATGCATACTACTCAAATTACTCCTATCCCCAGCACCAAGACCTAGGGCATTAACAACACCCAAGTCCCCAAGATCAATTGGCACAGACAAATCACACTTAGCAGACAAAGTCTCCTACAAAGCCCCAAGAACACGCCTCCAAACTTGCTCCAAGATCAATTTTTTATCCAAGAAAATTCATCTATTATGCTCCAACCAAACTTGCCAAAAAATCAAACTAGGGCCAATGCTCCAAGCAATTTTAAGAAAAGAGGTTTTGGAAGGAGATGATCCCTGTCTCCTCCAAAAATCATCCAAAGTAGAGACATGGCAACACGGTAAGCTCTAGAGGTTCCACCAGTGATGCCAGATAGCCTTGACAAATGAACACTGAAAAAAGAGGTGTGAGAAGCATTCATCATGTTGACCACACATAACACACATGGAGGGGCCCTAGAACCCTCGCTTCCAAAGATTGTCCCAAGTAAGTCACTTACCTTGGACAACAATCCAAGAGAAAAAATTACACTTAGGCTAAGAAAATTTATTCCAATCATGCTTCCACCAAGAAACCTCAGAGCTCCCAAAGACCTGTTTATCCAAAGCCTGATAATCGGAGGCAACCGAAAATTTTCCTCGCAAATCAGGGCCCCAAGCAAGCATATCACTCCCATGAAGAGAATTCCAAGTGCAATCCAAAAGAATCTTAGCAAGCTCTTGGCGATCCTCCATCACACCCCCCAGAGGCCAAACCAAAGGGTCCTTCCACTTGGACACAGTACTTTGACTCAAAGAATGTTGAGATTTGAAGTCTGCCACATGACACCAACCCGCCTCTTCAAAAATCTGGCACAAGTCTTGAAGATGGGGATGAGATGACAAAATAGGGGGGTGACCATCCCAGGAATCATGCCAAAAGAGGGCTTCCTGACCCCTGTTACAAATCCAAAAAAGGCCCTGTTTGACAAGCTGAGCACCCCGTTTCAGAGTACTCCAGATCATAGAACCTTTCCCTTCCATACTAAATCTAGCAACCTCCATGCTTTCCACCGCGCCCAAGTATTTGAGGGTAAGAATTTTAGCCCACAACATATGTTGTTGTGAACACCAACACCAATATAGCTTGGCAGCCAAGGCCTACCCATTCAAATCAGTTCGTCGTAGACCAAGACCCCCCTCTTGCTTCGACCTACAGACAACATCCCATTTCACCAAGCTCCACTTTCTATGAAGAAGGTTTCCAGACCACATAAACTATTGAGACAGTCTCTCAAAATCTTTAATAAAACTTGAAGGAGCGGAAAGAACAAAGCACCTATAAAGAGGGAGAGCCTGGACCACCGACCTTAGAAGAGTCACTCTTCCAGCTGAAGAAAGCCACCTGCAAGTCCAATGACTGACTAAACTTCGAAACTTGTCCAGATTCTCTTGCCAAAACCTTTTAGGGATAGAACGAATGGAAAGCGAGATTCCAAGATAGAGAAAAGGAAGCGAATCGATCTAAAAATGAAGGATACCAGCTATTCTCCTTTGGATAACCTTAGGAGTATGGAAGAAGTAGATGAAGGACTTCTCCTCATTAATGTGTTGCCTAGAGGCAGCCAAGTAGCTGTCCAAAACACTGCGCCAGTTGAAAGCCTCATCCACCTTCGCCTTGCCCATCAAGGCAGTATCATCGACAAATTGGAGATGGGACTGAGGAGGAATATCATTTCCCCAATACCAACCCTGAATCAATCCGCCAGTTACTTGAGCATGAATAAGCCTTCCCAATCCTTCCACAAGTAGGATGAATAAGTAGGGGGACAAAGGATCTCCTTGTCTAAGGCCTCTAGAAGCACCAAACAACTCAGTAGGCTCACCATTGATAAGCACCAAGAAGGAGGAGGAAGTAACACAACTCTTGACCCAATCAATCCAACCACTAGCAAAGCCAAAAGCTCCAAGAATCTTAAACAAAAAGTTCCATTTGACACGATCATATGCTTTAGCCATGTCCAACTTGATAAACATAGATTTTTCTTTTGAGGATTCCATAGAATGGATGGTCTCAGTAACAATCACAACCCCATCCATGATCTGTCTGCCAGCAACAAAACCCCCCTGCTCCTCAGAGATTAATCCACCAAGCCAAGGTTTCAGCCTTTCAGCAATTAACTTAGTGATAATCTTATACACAACATTGCATAACACAATAGGTCGAAAAAGATCCAAAGAATTAGCCCCCACTTTCTTTGGAATAAGAACTAAAAAAGTTGCATTCAGAGACTTCAACATTTGCTTATTCATGAGGGATTCCTTAACAACCTCTAAGAGGTCCAACTTAACCACCTCCCAAAACTCTTGAAAGAATTCAATAGGGAATCCATCAGGTTCTGGTGCTTTAGCTTTCTTCATCTGGAACACAACCTTCTCAAGCTCCAACAAGGTAATAGGAGAGAGCATTGATTCATTCATTTCATTAGACACTATTTGTGGGATACAATTCAGAACCCTATCTTCATCCTCCTCCGCAGGAGGGGAATCTTCAGAGAATAAAGAAGAGAAAAACTGAATGCATTCTACAGAAATAGAAGCGGAAGAGGACAAAATCTTCCCATCAGGCAACAAGAGAGAAGAAAGAACATTACCTTGCCTTCGATCTTTGACAAAGTTGTGAAAAAAAGAAATATTTCTATCCCCAGCCTGAAGCCATTCAATATGGGACTTCTATTTCCAAAATGTCTCTTCACATAACTCCCATTCCTCTACCTCTTTTGTTGCAGCAATCTCTTGCAAACTCAACTCTTCAATTAGGCCATGATCCCGAATATGCCTAGTGATTAAGTCCAAGTTATCCTGAGCCTTTTGTTTTTCATGAAACACATTACCAAAATGTTGCCTATTCCATCTTTTCAACTTGTGTTTGACATACTGTAACCTCTTAGAAAATGAGTACATAGCAGTGCCATAAGCTGGCTTCCCAAGATCCCACCAGCCAGAAATCAAATCATGAAGAGATTCATTGTGGAGCCACATGAGTTGGAACTTGAAATTCTGTCTGGGACATCGTTGAGGCATTTCAACTGCAAGCTTAATTGGCCAATGGTCAGAACCTCTTCCATCCAATATTTTAAAACCAATCAACCACCTGTCCCCCATCCAAAAACTGGACACCAAAAATCTATCTAGTCTTGCTGAAATAGCAGCATCTCCAGTCCTCCTATTATTCCACATGAAGACTCCATTAGTTGGCTTGACATCAACCAACCTCAACAGAGCCATATTATCCTGCAAGAGCCTAGAGGAAGGCTCCAAACGAGCACTACCTCCTCTCTTCTCCTCTAAAGAGATGACAACATTAAAATCCCCAGCTAGGATCTAAGGAAGATAAGGGTCCAAAGATCTCACATATCTAACATGATCCCACAACTGAGCTTTACCATGAAAATCAATCGAAGCATATACATTAGAGAAAATAACTTTCTCCCCTGACTCTAAGTGAGAAGCAACACAAGAGATTGAACTCTTGCAAGAGAACCACCAAATAGGACTAACCTTTCCAGGATCCCAAAAACAAGCCACTCCCCCAGAATTACCAAAAGCACCCACACATTGACATTGACCATGACCCCAAATCTTTGAAGCCACACATAACATACTATCCATTGATAGCTTAGTTTCCTGCAAGAAAACTATATTAGGAGAATGAATACGAACCAGATCTCGAATAGCCTTTTGTCGAGGGATTCTATTCATACCCCTCACATTCCAAGAAAGAACTATCATCATTGGGGTTGGGAGAAGTGAGCATCAATAGTCTTCACTAAACCAGCCTCAACCAAAGTCTCTCCAGCCAACTTCACCTTTTCTTGGTCCTTTTTGCAACCAACCTTAATTGGTTTCTCAAGAATTCCTTTCTTAAAATATTTTTGCTGCACACCTAGAATAGAGGAAGAAGATTTAGTCTTACCTAAGTCAAGGCTATCCTAAACCTCTGAGAAAGCCTTACCAACACTAGAGGGGCCACCAGAGTCCACAATCACCCCACCCTCCACACCAAGAGCCAGAGCGGAAGGAGAAAGTCCAGAAACCATTTGAGGATCCTGGTTGCTAGGAAGATTCGATCCAGGGATCACCGAAGGTTGTACCTCAACCAACTCCTTAGAGCCATCCACCACCTGCATGTCAACTGTAAAACCTTCCTCCTGAACTAACTCATCCAAAGCCTCAAATCTATTGAACGTCTCCCTGTCCTACCTTTCCTCAAAAGGTCTCTTTTGACCCCATCCACGATTGCAAGGTTTAACTAGAACAAAACCATCATTTTCCACAACCCGTCCCTACATGGGATCCCTACCCTTATCCCCCCTTGCATTGGATTGGGTACCCACATTATTTACCCCTCCAACACCAAAAGCCCGAGGACACTTCCGTAGAAAATGCCCATATTCATGACATAACTGGCACCGAAAAGGAAACATTTCATAATCCAATTGCTGAGTCCAAGAATTAGAGCCAATAGTCAACTCAATAGAATCAGGCAGAGGCTGGCTCAGATCAATCTTAACACAAACCCTCGCATAAGAAAAGATCCTTTTTATCCAAAGTATGTTGAGAAGGACCAATAGGCTTACCCAACAATAAAGTAATCGATTGTAATATATCAGATCTCCAACATTCCAGCGGCAGTCAAGGAAGGCAAAGCCAAACCAGGACCCTAGAAGGAAACTCTTCCGCCGAATTAAAGCCTACATGCCATGGTTTTATGAAGAGACCTACCTCATTATAACAATAAGGCCCCCCTTCAAATGCCCTATTTCGATCTGAAATGCACAAGAAATCTACCAAAAAGAAATTATTCGCAGCCAATAGAATATCAAAGTCACCCTCCGGAGACCATGTCTTGCGGATCCAAGTGTCCAAGAAAGAGAGAGAAACCCTCATCCCCATAAATTTACAAATCAAAACATGCTTACTGTAGTAATCCAGATCTTCAGCTACTGCCTCCGATTGAATCACCAACACAGGCTGAACTTTAGCTCTTTCCAAGCATCCATTTATCTTATGCATTTTAAAGGTACTGGATTTTGTCAAACCCTCTCCAGACGAAGCCCCATCACCAGCCTCCATCATGGAAACATCCCCCTTCACCTCTCCAATAGATGCATTCCTTGCCATTCAAACCCTACACTGAAGAAACTCTAACCAAGAAGTCCCAAGACAAAACCAGTCTGCCTCACAGCCACCCCCACAAAGAAAGCAAGATAAAATAACAATAATACAATACCCAACACCAGCAAAAAAAATAGAGCCTCCCCAGCTAGCAAAGAGAACAACAAAGCAACCCAAGGAGAAAGGAAACACTGTCAAAGGAAAGGCTAGTGCCCGCACCAAACCCCAACCGGTCGCACCAAAAACACACACGGACTAGGCACCCACGCACAAAAAAGGATGCAGAAACTAAGCCACCCCTGGCCCCAACCTGCACCACATAGAGACCCCACCCACGCAGCCACTAGAGACGCAGGAAACACCAGGCTAGGGCGTAGATGCCCTAGCACGTCCACAGACTGCACTCGCGCACGCCATGACTCTTTGAGTTATAGCCACATTTAGGATACCGCTCGAGTTTGAATTTTCATGGCCATCAATCAAGTTTGGTGACTACGCTTCATTTTGTATTTTTAATTTAACACAATGATTGTTTTACTATTTTTAAAAATATATTTATTTAAAACATTATATAATTAGATAAACTATCCACAATGTTCACTCATTAAAAATTAAAAACTTTAAATTCATTCATTATACATTTTAAGTAACACTTTGATTAAAAAACTCCAATAAAAATTAAGTGTCTATTCAAATTTACCACTTTCAGATAATAATTTACTATATATTTTTAATCTTTATGTTATAATACATAGAATTATAAATCAAAATGTTTATATGTGTAATGTTTGAATTTGCATATGAAGACATATGCCCCGATATTTGATAGGTGGAATTGATGGGGAATGTGTGACTGTAACAATTAAGGAACATTGTGGTTCAACATTTTCTTTTCTAGTTGCCAAAAAAGAGGGCCTTCTATGACGAGATGGAGAATGATATGCTATAAGACATGCCTCTTTCTGAATGTGAAATAAGAAGCAACACTACATCTGAAGATGATAAAAGAGTTTATTTTTAGTTTAAACCACATACATTGGGTTCTTTATTCTCATTAGGTGACGCAGCTTCCAAGTCCAAAGTTTTATCTACATGATAATTAGTTTCTTCCATTTTTTGGTTCTCAATATATTAGTTGCTTATTTTCTTGAAGTTAGCCTAGTCAAGGAATATTGGGTTTGGATGTATTATGATAAATAAGAGTTCTAGATGATTTAGCTATGCTAGAATTGTTGGCTTCCAAGTATTTCAAGGAAATTTATTTGACCTTGTTCAACCATCTTCAAGGAAATTGACTTGGCAATTGTCAATAATGAAATTTGTAACACTAGTTGATTCCAAAGCCATATTTATTTAAAATGACTGATTTTAAAAAAAAATCTTTATATTGAAACTCCCTTGACTTGATTGATTTTTTCAAAATTTATTTATATTGAAATTCTCCTGACTTGAACTTCTTTAGCTCTGTTTAATTTAAATAATGTTCAGTGAACTTGTTTTAGTTATAGAAACTTTGTTAACTGTGATTGGTTTAACTCTACTTAAACATTAGCTTGTTTTTCAGTATTTAAAATGGTAAGATCTAACTTAAATTTGGGAGTTTCTATTATCAATCCGGTAGCTATTTGAAACCAGCAAATGGTTTCAGGGCAAACAAGGTGAAATAAGTTATGTTATTAATTATTAATTTGTTGTTCTAGATATAGATAGATTATTCCTTGTGTCAATGAATAGCCAAATCAACACCTTTATCCTAAGAGATCAACTCCCACAAAATATAAAAACTCTCTTTTGGATAGAAATAGTTCTTTTCAATTTCTAGTGCTTTAAAATATATATCATTTTTAGAATGGTGGTTTTCTCTACTAAAACTTAGGTACTTCTCAAATATACAACATAAGAACTGATTACTTAATCCATTTTGTTACAAAGAAAGTTACTGGTATATACATTATCTTCATGTGTAGAGAAACTCCTAATTCCCCTGAATACAAGATTATATGCACTCTACTCTTCTGGTTTAGATCCATAAGATGATTAAAGCATTGAGTTTTTTAAACATTCTTTTCCCTTTAAAATTGTACAAATCTTAAATGTGGCCTGGTCAAAGGAATAAAGAAAAGCTTTTGTGTGCTTCTCTTCACCGTGAGTTAATATTAATTTGGGTTGAACATGGCAGGTATTCCAAAGGATTATTCCATGGCCAATTATTTGGCCTCTATGCCCACCTCTCTACTCTGCAAATCTTCCATGGTTGATTGGAAACAAGGTGAACAAGGAGTTTTGCCTTTATTTTTGGGTTCGAAACATGAACAAAATAAGGAAGCTCAAGTGGGTTCTTTGCAACTCATTCCATGATCTAGAGCTTCCAATACTTAACATGTTCCCAGGAGAAGTGGGCATGTGGCCAATGGGGCCTTTCATCTCCTATCTTTCAAGAGAGAAAATTACAAACACCCCTTTGATTGATTTTTAAACTTGGTTTTCAGAATATGTTATACATTCAGTTATGATATCTTTGATTCATGTTTCTCTAATATGGAAAACACTAGTACATCATAATATTTGTCAATGTGAGACTAAAGGATTACTTATTAACAATATGAGATGACAAAAAGTTAAAAACCTATCAAGCTTCTAACTAACAGAGGATCAACAGCTTCATTTTCTATCTTTGTCCTTTGCAAATTTCAAAACCCTTCAATCTGTTGTAATTATTTTTTCCCTATGAATGCTCTATTTTTAGGCTCTCATTTTTTGCAGTTACCGACGTTGTTGCTCCTTGCTTGTGCAAAATGGGGACTTTGGTATAGGGTATGGACATCCATCAAAGCACAAAAGATAGAGGAATTTTCTCAAATGTATTTGCAATTACTTTGGTAGACATGTATGCAAAATGTGGAAGCATAGATGAGGCACACAAAGAGTTTGATAAGATGCCTCAAAGAGATGTGGTCTCATCGATTGTAATGCTTGTAGGATATGCACAAAGTGGATTTGTTGAAAAGGCTTTAGAAATTTCCAAGCAAATTCAACTGTCAGTTTAAGGCCAAATTTTGCAACCTTTGCTAGCATCCTCCCTGACCATGCCAAAATTGGAGCTTTGGAATAATATGTGTATCCATTGAAGCATAAATGATAGAGGAAGTTTGTCACATATTATAGAAGTAATTGCCCTAGTAGACATGCATGCAAAAACTGGAAGCATTAACAAGGCACATGAACTGTTTGGAAAAATATCTGAAAAAGATCTCATCTCATGGACTAGAATGATTGCAGGATATGTGAAAAATGGATTTGTTGAAAGGGATTTAGAATCTTTCAAGTAAATGCAGTTGGTAAGTGTAAAGCCAACTTTTCTGGCTACATAGAAAGTGTATATGGTTGCCCATAGACAACATTACGGTCTCAAGTGAACTTGTACCCTAAAAGCCATATATTAAATACCAATGACTTCAAATAACGCAAATCTTCAGAAAGCGGAGGGGCGGAAACCATTATCTCCTTGCACAAAAGCTTTTCCTATGCTCTTTCCAGTGGTCGTACAATTTTTTTGATCTTTTAGCGAAGCTTTTTATGTTTATTTCTAGTCGCCGCTAAAGGATTTTGAGGCTTTTGAACCCCCATTTGCAACTCTCACCATTTCTACAAAGCTTCAAAAACTGATGTACAATACTATATGAATCTAGGGTTTTCAAATTTAAAAGAAAGTATTTAGAAAACCATATAAACCTAGGGTTTGAAAAATTAAAACAAAGGACACAAAAAATATGAATTAATTGAAGATATTACCAATTAGCAGTGAACTAATTCCAGTCATGTAAAGGTTTGCAGTTTTTCTTCTCATTCAAAGATCTCTGAGTGTTTACACAAATTTCCTAGCGATTTTTGTGACCGTAAAACCAAGTGAATGCTCCCTCTAATTCTTCCATTCTATAATATGCTGGTTATTTTTTACCTTACTGTGTAGAAGCAATGGAAATGGTGGTTCGGTCCAGCTAATAAATGTGCAAGTGCACCGCCATGAAAAAGCGAGAGGAAACAACGCATTAATACGGGCAAGTGGTGAAGGCGTGATTAATGTGTAATGGAGGGATACGATCAGTTTGATAGTCGTTCAACTACTCTTACCATTGATTTCAATTTTTAGGTTGGCCTTCTTCAAATTGGATCTTCGGCATAAAATATGTAAGTTTGAAATTGGTTGAATAGTTTATCTGTTTTATGTTATTTTAATAATTAAACAAGTGCCACATAGTGGCTAGTACTTTCCTTTATAGTATTTTAAATTTAATAAAAATAAATGTAAGTTTTGTCAATGTGAATAAATCTAAATGTTAATTTTGTTAATTATATTATTAATATAATATTTAAAAATTTCATATTAATGTTAATTTTTATTAAAATTATATAAATAATTAACATTATAATGTAAATTGTATGATAATGCATGTTTATATTAATAGAATAAAAACTATTATAAATATATAAAAAAAATCAAATGATAGTATAATATAATTAAAAGAAAAAAATGATAATTATATAAATATAAAATTTATCTAATAATTATGTTACATAATAATATGTATAATACACTATAAATTTATTATATTATATTAAATAATATTTATTGATTATATAATATAAATTTTAAAAAGAATTTTTTAAATTATTTTACATTAAATAAAATGAAATGATTATATAGTATAAGTATATGAAAGAATTAAATAATTTTTATTTGAACATAAAATTTATATAATAGTTTTGTGCAATAATGATGAAAGTTATAAGTTATATAAACAATGGTTGAACGTAGCAAAAATAATAGTTCTTAGTTCTCAAAACTAGGCAAAATAATAGTTCTTAGTTCTCAAATGTGGCCAAAATAATAGTTCTTAGTTCTCAAAACTAGGAAAAATAATAGTTCTTTGTTCTCAAATGTAGCCAAAATAATAGTTCTTAGTTCTCAAAACTAGGAAAAATAATAGTTCATTTTCACTTTTCCTAAAAATCTTCCAATAACACACACAACTTCTTAGCCAATCATATTGATAAAAAATAATTTTTTATTATTTATAAAATTAAATATTTTGCAAGTTCACTTTATAAAATTTAATTTATTTTTTTTCAAAAAAAATTATTGTTTTTGATTGGTTGAAAGCTAACTTATTAATAACTAATTAACTAAGAAAAAAAAACTCATTGCAATAGTGTGTATGTTAGCTTATTTTTGAACAATCTCAAAATTAATATTTGCATTAATCAATTTAAATTAAAAAAAAACTATTTTAGAATATGATTGTATAAATGTTAAAAAATAAATAAAAAATTATAAATGAATTTTTATTTATTTAATATTACTTGGTAATGTAGTTAATCTTGCATTGAAAAGAATTACATATAATTAGGAAAGGGTCTCATGAAAAGAAGGAATTTATGCTGCAGATAACTATAAATCTTGTGGAAAGAAATAGAAGCTCCAAATTTTTAGATTTTATATTTAAAGGGGTATCTTTGAAGTGGGGTTAAAACATTTCCTCACCAACTTCCTAAGATTTTGTTGCCACATGTCATTTGTCTATAATTATAAAAAAAAATTGTCAATTTTTTTTTTTAGATTTAGCTATATAATTGTAGATTCAACATTCTTTGTTAAAAAATAATTATGAGACCACCAACTTCTTAAAATTTTGGAGCTTAAAGTTTTAAGCTTACCCATTATTACAAAATCCATAAGACCCCTTTCTTATAAAAGCTCATAAAAATTCTCACAACACTCACCAAGATATTTTAAGTAGCTCCCCTTTATGTGAATGTAACCTTTGAATAGGAGAAGAGTGGCTTTTGACACACACAATTCTTTTTAGGTCACAAAAACAAAAAATAAATTCCTCTAATATCTACCCTTTATGCCAAAAATTAAGCTAAATACATTAATCTAGGTGTCAATATTCAAAATCTAAATGATAAAGTCATAATTGAAAATTCACCAACTACAAGCCTACAAAGTAAAGCATTCAAAAATGGATAAGGGTTTGGATAATCACATATTCTTCCTTCCAAAAGGGTTCTTCATGGTTGTATGTTTGTATAACATAACTTGAGACAAAATTTTGTCTAGATGTCCTTGGTTAATGGATGGTATGAGATAATATTTATAGGAATGAGTGTCAAATTTAGATAAATATCCATAAATTTGACTTTTTTCCTAACGGTGTTTGGGATTGTGTGTATGCCTACAAATTATTGGGATGTATTTGTGCTTTCTGAAATTCACAACTCTTTATGATGATTCACAATGGAAAACATTTATTTACTTAAAGAATGGTTCAATGTATATGCTTTCATTTGTATAAAATTAGATCTTTCTAGATCCAATTTCTGAATTTTAGAATTTTAGAATCAAAATTTAGATCTTGGACTCGACAAATTAAAATTGAATTTCCCCAATTCTGTTATTTTATTTTCTCAAAACCAAGACATTTAAGATCTATGAGCCCTTCATTTAAAAATTTGGAGGACTCATAAAAATGGATGATGTCACTCCAATATGAGTAGTACACCTATTCTCATCCTTCACTAATATGATAAAATGTCTCTATTCAAAAGCCCTCATCCACACCTAGGTCAGTAAACATAAAAATGAGATGAAGTTTTTAATTAGTTTTAAATGGAAAAGTGTATAGTGTTGAATTGACATAATATAGTGAATGTGTGGGTACCCATGTGTTGATTAAACATATTTTAAATTAGTGCTATATGGTCAAACTATGTTGTTGTCGAAGCTTTGAGTGTCAACCCCTTATGTTATCCAAAATCACTAACACATGTATTGTTATCATGCATAGAATTAAACAAAGCTACTAAAACCAATGCTTGTATAGATATATACAAGGATTTTATACTAGTATTATGTCCATGCACAAAGCATCTTAGGATGTTGTGTTGCACACGGAAGGGAAGGTTTTGGTATATAATGACCTTATGTTGAATCACTTTGTAGGAGCATGGGTTATGTAGGAATGCACATGAATCATTCACCTTTTCTTGTAGAGTAATACCCTCCATCGTATCTAGTGTGCAGATGAAGTACTAAATTCAACTTGATATAAAATATCCATTATTTGTATTGAAATATTGTGTGGCTATTTATAGATTGCTTCACCCTTTCTTATAGAGAAGGATCTTCTTTATGCTAGACAAATATAATGGTGTTAGCATAGAAAGTAAGAATCATTACACTCTTTCTTATAGAATCATGTCCTCATTATGTTAGAAAGGCTAAGATGTATCAAAATAGAAAGTGGGATTAATTGTTCACAATGCACAACTTGGTGATGTGTGTTCTTATTGATGGCTTGTAGATGTAAACCCAAAAATATTTTACAAATCTCAAGTGTTAGTGAAAACCTAAAATATTCATATTTCTACCTAGAAAATAATAAAGGTTTAAAGTATGCTAGCATAGCTATAGTAAACCATAGTCCTAACTATCCATACTTGCTACCACCAACACAAATGTTGAGAGGAACTTACACCTAGAAATTAACACTAAAAGGGGAGGGTTTCATGGAACCCTTTGTCTTTATCAATTTAAATAAGTTGGCATTTCTACACAAAATGATGAAATATAGGGTGGTTTGTTGGCATAGTTCACTTTGAAGTTGTGTTGAGTAAGATTATGTTGAGTGCTACTAAGAAGCACTTTAATGTGGCTATTATTTGACATAGTATGAGTTTGATGTAGTCAAACTTAGAAATTGACCATTAGAATGGAATTGTTAGGACTTTTGCACTTCTCGTGTTAAGGAGAGTTGAACACTTTTTGTTATGTTAGGTGACATTTACCTTTCAAACCTAATTCATTGTTTTGTCTCCATGTTTCTTGGAAAGTGTCCTAAGGGACATCAGAGAAATGCATTTAATATTGGAATATTGTAATTATATTTTTGAGATGAAATTTAATATTGGTGGAGATTACATGTCACTAGAGGATAAAATTATCCCTCCTAGGTGTTCACATTGGGAATGTGAAGGGTCTTGAGTGGGGTGCCAAGTTTGGAGGGAAATAGGTGTACATTGGTTCTCCATTTGAAAGCTGAGCAATCACTAGAGAATCTTGAATGTCAGAAGTTGAAGGCTATGGGTTAGGTGCCCATGTTGAAGCCTTGTGCATATTAATTAATTTATTATTAGGTTCGACTGAACCCATTAGGGGTTCGCTAGAACCTTGGTTTGGGTGAACCCTCCTAATACTTTCCCACCAAAAAAGCCATCAAAACCCCTGATAGAATAGGGATTCAAATGAACCCTGGTTTGAACGAACCCCTAGGGGTTCGCTCAAACCTCTAGGCGTTTGTTCGAACCCCCTTTATTCCTCATCCCCTCCCTGAGACACAAAAAAAACTTAAATTTTGGCACTTCAGAGTCAAGTTGAGGATGAAAATGGAGGAATCTTCACAAACCCAACTTGAATCAGGTAGTCCTTGGAACGAGCTATCCAACGAATATAATTTTAATATGTTTTGGTTTTATTATGTATTTGTTTTTTTAATTTTATTAAACATAGGTTTTTCATAGAAAATGAAGGTCTTTGTTCTACACATGTGGAAAAATAGCAGATTATCATTTTTTTTTTTGAAAAATATGAGTGCACTAGATATTGAAGTCCTTGATCCAACAAAAAAAAATCTGAATTTCGATATATACAAAAAAAGTTATGCATTATACGGTCGCGCTATGTCTGAATTGTAATTGGTTTGACTTCAAAACTTGATTAGAGAAAAAATATTCAATAAAAAACTATCTAACCAAGTGGAAGCACTAGATATCAAAGTTATGAATCTAAATTCGAAAGAATTAAAATTTTATCCTTCATGGAAAAAAAGTTATGCATTATACAGTATGCGTCACTTTTCAAAAATGCTATTTTTTGAAAAAAATCAGTTTTCATGGGAGATGGAAAAAGAAGTGCAATCTGATTCCAAAAATTTTGAAAAAAATATTTTTAGAATCTGCATACAAAATGTGACGAGACTCTAGTTTTCATCATCTTCAAATTCTTCATGGTTTAGCCGCTATAGGTGCCTGAATGTGAAGATTTAGTTAAAAATAATAATTTCAGTGTCTAGTTTGGCCAAAAATTTGTAAACCACTATTGTGGGATCACCCATTATGACTCATTGTTAAATCAAAGGAAGGATCATGGGTTTTTGCAAGTGGTTTTGGCGCCTCTTGTTTTGGTTTACCACTATGGTTTTTCCTCCCACAAGTTCTATAAATTGGATCTTTGAGATGGTAATATCATTGTGTGTGTAAGACCCTACCTCGTATGTACTTAATACAACCATAATTTGTTCTATGTTTTTCTTGAATTAATGATTAAGTATATTGTGGATAATAAACAAGGTGATCTCTTGGCAATATTCTTGCATATCTTTTGATATATTGTTCTATTGTTACTACCATGAAATTCAATTGCACTCATATACCGTGGAATGCAAATGGAGATTCTAAATAGACTATTATATAGTTAAAGCTTAGAATGTTCAGCTAACAAATTAATGTGATACACAATTGATACTTACGACTGTGTTGGTAATATGCAAGAAGGCAATGGTGTTAGCATGAGAAGGAAGAACCATCAAGAGCAAATCAAAATACTACTTCATGGTGGTATAAATTTGACCCCGTTTAGGGCCTAGAAACAAGTGGAGTTAATGTATTGGAGGACTAAGGTTGTGAAAGCATTTAGTTGGGATTCATATGAGGTGTAAGTGGGGATTAGGTCTTGGAAAACCTTAGCTAAGTTTGAAACTTAAATGGAAACTTGAATGGACTTTTAATAAGAGTTGGTCAAAATTTTGGGTTAGGGTACAAAAATAAACCCCCTAAGGTCTATACCATAGTGGTAGGGGGAAAGTGGGCATGCAATAGTGCCCCTACAACATGATTTGACCCCTGTAAAGCTCTCATAATGGAGAGTGACGTAATTTGAGAAGAGGATGGGGTGGAAAGATGGGGTGGTTGTCCAAATGCATGTATCATTAATGGGGAAAGGACCTTCATTGATGGGGAGAGGTACACTCCACACCTTCCCATCCAAGAGTTGCAATATGTTAAACTTCTATATATTCTTGAGAGGGAGAAGAAGTGGGGTGTTACCTGCTTCTCCTTTTGAAGAACTTAGTAAAGGAGGTAAGAAGAATGAGAATAGAAGAAGAGTCCTATTGGGAAGAGAGGGATCAAGATGGTTTGGTTGGAGAGGAGAGAAAGATAGAAGAGTTAAAGTTTAGCACCATGGGTAAAGAGATAAGTTTCGCTATTCTCATCTTCCCTTGCTTATTTGTTGTAAGAGAGAGTGATATGTTTGTGTGGATCTCTGTTAAACTTGGTGAGTGGAGAGTCTATATGCATGTAATGTGAGTGTTGTGTTATTTTCATCTCTTTTGAAATTTTTTTAGAAGACCCTAGTCATCATCTTAGGGTTGAAATATTCCTTGCTCGGGGGTATGGCTAGAGCCCACAAGGCTCCATGATGCCATTACAATAGGGAGGAGAGCAAGCCTTAATCAATTGTATATCATTCATTGTATTTCTTAGAATTAATGGCACTATGGAAAGCTAGAGATTGTTTGTCTATATATGCATTATGCATTGTTTGAGGATTGGTAAGTAAGAAGATGAGTCCACGAATGGAAGTTTTGCCTTAGGCAAAAATGAATTCGACTTGAAAAATGGGATCCCGTTTGAAAATTTTCCAAAACGGGATCCGTTTTGAAAATTTTCAAACGGAAATTTCAAAATGGAGTTTTCAAAATGGGATCCCATTTTGAAAACTTTCTATTTTGGAAATTTCAATTTTGAAAAAATTTCCATTTTCGAAAGTTTTCAAACGGGATCCTGTTTTGAAACGGGATCGTTTTAAAACGAGATCCGCTTTTTAAATTAGAATTTTTGATCCCGTTTTTTAAATTATGAATTTTTGGGCGGGTTTTTTGCTTGGGGACCCGAACCTATGCTTTGGACCTGGTTTGACCTGCAACTTGAAGGTCCTGTTAATGTCGCAGGAAAATAATGACTTTGGACATTGTTTGAAGACCTATTTTGCAGAGTTTTTTTAAGAAATTAAAATCCATTATAGATGAGACAATGCATATTCCAAATATGTAATTTTTTAATAATTTGATTATTTTTTCTATTTTTCAATTAATTTCTAATGAAACTAGTCCATAAACTTGAATTATCGTGTTTTTAGTATTTTAATAACTTTTGATCAACATAACATTTTGACTAACTGATTGCACGAGAACAAACTTCCACAATTCTTTCACTTTAAAAAAAAAATTAAAAAAATGATAAGTTTAGGTCATCTTATGCGTGTTGTACATGACAATTTTTCAAAACGATAAATATGCCTAATAAAATTTAATAAAAAAAAAATATTCAATTAAAAATTACAAAAAAAATCGAAAAACAAGCTTTAGTGAGTCACAAATCTTTTCCCAAAAGGATTTAGAAAAATATGATAATTTAGGTCAAAATATGGATGTCGTACACGTGCACGGTATGGTATAAAAAGGTGACTTTTAAACAATGGTTTTTAGAAACACCTATTAAACTCAATTTTTACAATTTGGGTATTGAAATAAATTACATATTTGGAAACTAGACGCCGAGTACTACATTTTATGATTAGTGACTTTTTTGAAGATTCCATCTCTAAGTGCTTCAAATTTTAAGGTCAGATGTGTCAAATTCTGAAAATCAGGGAAAACACTTCCACTTTTTGGCCAAAAAGTGGACTCAACTTCTTGCACACACCTGATTGGTGTTTCTTGTAAATTGAAAGGATGAAAGGAGTGGTTATAGTTTAGTGACATGTTCAGTTGTTCCTAAGTTTAGTGTAATAATGAAGATTTGACAACTTGTGGAATGGGGAAAAAAATTACCTTATGCTCTTGTATTCAAAGAGATGTTCAATTTAAGACTGGAAGGAAGAGTTATGTTCTCATGTATTTAAATTAATGAAAAAGAGTTCTGAAAATTGTGTGTGTTAAATCTTTGTGTGGAGTAAAAATGATGTACATTGCTCTAAATGGAACCATCAAATGATAGGATCATTTGAGTTCATTAGAGTTTATTTAAAATATTAATAGCATTGAATCATCATGGAAATCTACTAGTGACAATTAGATAAGTTAGTTTCAAGGGAATCTTTGGATTGTATATGAACTATGAACTAAAGCATATGCACCCAAAATTTAGAGAATTTAAACATATTGTCCATAAAGACAACTGGCATGTGCATAGAAGAACAAGCATGCTATACATTCAAGAAAAGTTGATATTTGGATGGACTGAAATATATGTGTCATTCTGATTTGATAGACTGTATATATTTACAATTAAGTTACATATACGAGCTCAGATACATACCCCAGTTCAACTCCAAGCTCACTATATTGCAGTAACATAAATAGTAAATTGAGCTTATGTTACAAACCATATAAAGTTAAAAAAAAGGGGTAATCATAGTACACTTGAAAGTTTGGAAATCAACAAAGCAAGAAAACAAATCAATATACATATATAAATGGCTTAAGGGTGTGGCGAAGGCCTGGAGAGTTGCGACCCTGCTTGTTTCCCCAGGAGCGTCCAACCCTTACAAATGCTTCTGTGCAAAGTTTAGTAAAGAATGTTCCCATTGCCTGTGCTCCACTTGGTGCGCAAAGAGGGTTGGGAATCCATCAAAACATTTTGAAACACAATCCTTCGCAAAATGGTAATTGTAAGGCCACTTTTGATCACCATAGCCTTCACAAATACTCTATGTGTGAACAGTAAAGTACATTTTTGTCAAACTTTTGCTCATTATTGTTCGTCTTGGCACTTACTAATAACCCGGATCAACCTGTACCAAGAGGCTCGCCACCCAAATCGGGGCTCAGTTCTTATTTAACCCCTCTCCCTGTACTTGAATCTTGTGTGAAGAAAACAATAACGAAAAGAAACCCGATTTCTTGTGAGTGTAGCATCACAACCTTAATGGAGAATACTGATTGTTGGTGTGGAGAAATTTAATATTGACTGCAGAATTGATGTCGTCAGGCTGTGAAGACCGCTTGGTGGAAGTAAAGGCTCGTTGTAAGTTGGTCCCTTGTGTTAGTCCTCCTTGTTCAGTTCACCTTTAGCAGGATAGTGGGTTTTGAGAATTAAATGCACGGCTGTCCTACTAGTTGAAGTCCATCTCTTCCCATTGATTGCAACCCCCCGTCCCCGGATAATCGCGCAACACTGTAGGTGGGAACTCTGATACGCCACCCCTATGTTTCGAGAATATAATTTCAAGAAAGAAAAGTACATGTTTTCAGAGCTATTCAATTTGAAGCTTCAAACAAAATAATTGCAGTCTTTTCATGAGTGTAATAGTTGCAAGATTGGTTGGTGGCAGCAGACTTAAGTGGAAAAATGTTGTCATGAGACTAGTCCTGATAATCATTCATAATTGTTCTGGAGGTGCCATTAGTATCTGTCCAGCCTTGATACAGTAGGAAATGTTGAAGACGGCAGAAACCATGGCGCTAGCAATAGAAGAAAATCTAACGTTGTATGTATGGGCGAATAGATATATTCTCCCCAAGACTACCTCATGGAATGGATGTGCATCATGACAGACTTGAGCAACATTATTTCCTCTGGTTGACACCCTCATCCATTTAATCGTCTATTAGTAACGTGCTGGAGAAATCGAGCAGGTCAAGTTATGCATCTAATGGAAAGACTGGTGTGTGTTTGCAATAAATGGGATAAACATTTACTTCCCCAATTCGTGGAATATGCGCCTCACCCTGACTTGTAACTAGAAGAGAGCCAGGGAGATAGTAATCAGTTACTTATCCTAACACTATTATCAAGATAAAATTATGATGCTATTAATAGTTGTCCATATAAATATTAATATTATCAATATCGCTAACAATAGTAATACCAACTCATATAAAAATAATAATGTTAGATTTGTCATTAATGATACGTAATAAGATTTATCATCCAAACCGTGTTAGGGAAGCAATGGAGATATTGCTCTAAGTAGATGAAAAGATTGTGACGATATTGTACCACTTAAGATAGATCTTATAAGATATATCAACATTGGTAATAACAATTTGAAGAGGGAGAGATAAAATGACTACTAAAGGTGAGATCTAAGGCGAATCCAATAGATGAAACAAAAGTAATAATGACCAAAGCAATATGAGCATTGTTACCATAACTAATGGATGACTTAAGTAGGTATATGTGTTGTGTTGGATGAGCTAGTAAATCATGTAATCTTATAACCATGTCCCTCCTTTCAAGGTGAATTTAACTTTAACATCATTAAGGGTAAATGTAGTATTGGAAGGGGATTGAGAACAATGTTAGGGTTATTAATGTAATAACATAAATGAATAAGCAAATAAATAGACATTGATCTTAAGGTAATTTTATTTTATGATTAGCAATAAAAGAGTTCAATAACAACCATATCAATGTTGGGGTAAATACATTATTATTGTAAATAAGAGAGTAAACATTATCGTTATTATTTTGGGTTGATAATGGCAATACTATTAGTGTTAAATGGAGATTGAGAATATTAGGGTTACAGCGATGGATAAGTATAAATACATTATTAAGTATTTAAAACTCAAGTTCTATGATATGTTAACATCGTGTTGAAATGGTTGAGCTTCCTGAACAAGGGCTTCATCTTAATATAATTATAATGCAATATTAACAATATGTTATGGAAAAATGAACCTCAATTTAGTATTGAGTAATTTAGATTAAAGTTCTATTAAATTGTAAGCAATTATTACTCAATAATATGTTACCTCAATGGATTGTACAACTTAATTTTTATTTTCTTTAAACTATTCTTTGTGAATATGGCGTTGAGGATAATGTCTTTGTAATGATGATTTCAAATTTAATGTCACATGTGGGTGAAAATAAGCCTAATGGTAATGATTTAAAATACATAATAACACATGAATCATAATAATATAAGGAGGAGAAGTAATAATAATAATATCGATATCGATGAAAATTCCATTATTAATAATAGCTACAATAATACTAGTGATAATATAAACATTACAAATCACGATAACAATTGGTAATATTAAAGATGATATGCTTAGGATTGGAAACAACTATAATACAAATATTTTAAGACTAACTATCATTATTAGCATTACTATGGAGATCAATAGTGCCATTAGTAATGTTAGTATAGAATATCAAGGAAAGACGCATTCTCTAGCAACCTCTCTTAATCTTCCCCAAGTGGATTCAAGCTCCTAATGTAATTAAGGATAAAATTTTGAGTGAAGTTAGGTACTTATAATACCTTTAAATTCCCTTCGTTCAAACAACACTTTGATGTCGTACACTTGACTGTATCCTTCCCTGTACCATGCTCGTGAGGAAATGTTGTTTAAGCATTGCATGAACAACATCACTTGGTGCATATAGTACACTTTCATGTGATTCATGGATGCAAATTTATATTGTCTAAATGATGTTAGTCTTAAGGTGTATATATATGAACAAATAATTATTTAAAAAAAAGAAGAATATAGTGTTTTTCTAGTGAAAAATTGTGGGCATGACACTTGATATCAGAGTCAGGTTGCAAACACTGGGGACTTTAGGAGTAAAAAGGAGTCTTAGTTAATGTGTATGTGGTCAATGAGAAAATCACCATGCAATGAATAAGTTTTGAAATACCCCCAACTTATTAAATTTTGAGGGCCTATCATGTGGGAAAACAATGGAATCTATTTGCAACTACTAATCTCTTATTGAGATTTATAAGGACATGTGTTATTGAAGAATCTAATCATTCTAGGTATTTAATTGATGATAGGTAGCTAGAAAGAACTTAAGCTTGCAAAGGAAAAACCCTTGAAAGAATATTATGATTATGTAAGTAATGCGCATGTTAGGAATTATGTTATCCTACCTAATAAGTGTTATCAAATCTATCACTGTTGGATGCTTCCTCTCTTGAACTTAAGAAGGTAGATATTTTGGTTAAATTTGGTTATTATGGGTTATAATGGGTTAGTGAAATAATATAAATCACCTTAATATCTATGATTATAGGAGCCAAAATTTTGCCACTTGAAAATGTCATAAATGATGTCAATAAAGAAGTTGCGCTATTGTGGATAACAAAGTATAAACTTGAATAATTAAATAAATTATTATTGGAAGTAGAGTTTAGCTTTAAAAAAGTAACCATTTATTTCAAACTCAAAAAAAAAGTAAGGGAGTGCTTAGAGACTATGTATTGTTTCCTCATAGTGAACCTTAAGCAAGGTTTAAATTAGAAATCATAGTGAATTTAAATTGAAAAGATGAAGACGAGATTAGTGTCTAAGTTGGAAGCAATGTAATTAAGAAATATTAGTTCAAAACTAAGAAGGTGGCACTAATTTTTTTCTAAAATTCCCTTGAATAAACTTAAAATGAAGGATTAATTTACCCATAAATGTGCCTAGCCTATTTCAATCCCTGGTTGTAGAATAAGTTTTTTGTAAGCATCATTATGACTAAACTATATGTTCAACAAAGAGTACCACACTAGAAACATCATAACTCCCATCATGTATACATTTCAAGCACATCTAGTGTTAAATAGAGAATGGATCAAGAGGAAATTAAGGATGTAACTAGAAGTGCATGATTCTTGGTTCTACGGGATGATATCCTAAACAACTTAAGCATATGTGCAGGATCATCATAGAAAAAATAGGCTCTTAAGTGGCAAAAAAATTAGAAAAATAAGAGCTAGGCAACTTGACCTAAAAATTTGAATAAGTTATCTATATTATTTCAAAAATATGTAATAATAGAATTTGTAGAAAATTGAATGTAGTTTCTAAACTACTAGGTTTATTTATTTTTTTTAAAATAATTGGTGAAAATTTGAAATTTCAATGCAATAGTACTTAAATTTTAGGGAAAAAATAAGAAGTAGGTGTCTATCCCACCACCCTAACCACAATAAAATGATAATATTTTTTTTATAATATTTTAGATATAAGTAGAGGACTCATGTCCTGATGTGATGCATATTTTTGTAATTTGTTTCAAAGTAAATAATTAATTATGAATTTTTATTACAACTTTTAAAAAATAAAAAAACTTGTATGTCTAACCACCTTAACTTGGTCAAAACTTCATGAAATTCATTTCTTCCTTTTTTAATCCTATAGTATGTGAAGCATAGAATGTGACACATGTTCTGGATTTAAAAAATGTGATACCATTTGAAAGCTATAGATATTTTTCAATCAACCTATCAATCAGGAATTTAGTTGTAATTCAAATAGAAAATAAATAATAATTATTTATTAAATTCAAAGTAAAGCATAATTTATATTGGTGTAAAGCTGAGAATATCCTTTAAAATCCCTTTTCATTTCATCAATTTTGGGTAAAAAAAAGGTCTTTAGCCATATACCCTACAAAAACCCATCATATCGCTAGTTTTTGGCCCATCATGATCCTGTACATACCCTCAAGGATGTGTTAGAATCAATCTTGCACCCATACCTCAGACATCAGTAATGCATAAGCCTCTTAAAATTCATTTAAATCATGATTCAACATAAGAAAGAGTCCGCTATTGAATGTTTGAGATTCTACATGGTGAGTCAACTAATGTTTGAAAACTTATGTTGCATAGTAAACCCTATTTAGAAAAAGGGTCAAAACTAGATGTTCCCTAGAATCAAGGGGTGAAACATTAAAATTAATTAAGCACTTTTGTAAGTAAACAATGACCTAGTAAACTCGATGTAACTATAAAAACTACTAAGCTCTTATGTCCAAATGTTTAAAGATTAAACAGTAAACAAAACAATGTGATTCCTATGATTCAAGTCAAAGGTGAAGGCATAGGAGGATACAATTAAGATAAGATTGAGTTTAAATCACCCCCCTTATAATAAATAAAAATAGGAATTGTGAATAAATCTTTTTGAAATGAAAATTTGGAGTTGAAACGTTATCTAGAACCCATGATATTACTACCCCCTTATAAATGAGTTAAGAACTAAAGACTTGTTGTTGCCCAAATACTAAAGGATGCATGTCATAGGAAGTAATAACACACTCAATTACGTGTTGACCTTGAAGGTTGTGTGCATGTCATAAGGATTAAATAATCAATTGTATGGAATTATAAATTGAGTAATGAATTATATGTGTTGCTCATGGTGTAAAGTAGACTTGGTAAAATTTTAACTAATGTTGGGTACTCTATACCATTGACTATATTTACTCTTTAAGGGAAGAACATTTACACCCAAATGAAAAAGAGAAAACCTCAAAGTATGTAAAACTTTTAATACTTTTACTCATTATGCATCTTATGAGATTAGATAGAGCTATGATTGTAAAAATGGCGATTATGATAATACGTTTGAATGGTTCAACCTTAGATAGCAAAATGCAATATTTATAAAAAGATATTAATAAGATGTGGGTGGGTGCATGGAGATGGGTAGCAAATTTGTGGCCACTTTCAAAAAAACTTTTTGAAAATTCATAACGCAAACGCGCTATAAAGCGAGCGTGTTATAACGTGCTCACGTTATGGCTTTATGTGTCGAGCCTGAGGCTCAGCCATAATGAGCCAATAACGTGAGCACGTTATAACGTGCTCACATTATGGTGTTTTAAAAGAAAAAAAAAAGTTAAAACTATCAAATGTTTTCTATTTACTGTTTCTCTTTGCCCACGGCCAAAAACCCTCACTTTTGCGCTCGTGTTCTAGGAGGAAGGATTTCTACAAATTTTATCAACAACAATTGGATTTGCTTTGTAAATATGGCGCCACGATGACAAAGAGGTGCAGGAGGTAAGTATTGTTTGCTATTTGTTTTGAATTTCTTAGTTTGAAATTGATTTTGTTTGTTTTAGGTTAGTTTTAATTTTAATTTTTAATTTGTAGGAAATCTTGCAAATCCTCAACAAGAAGAGGAGGCAAATCCTCAACAAAATCAACCTCCCCCACCAATCACTCAATACCCTCTTGGCACTCAAGAAAATATGAGGAGTGAAATTGACAACAATAGAAAACAACTTGAGGGTCTTATCAGTAGGTTGAGTGATCCAGATGCTTCAACCACAGAAAGAATGTGTCTAGCAAATTCATTGAAAGAGATGTTAAAAAATGTAGATGCAATTACCCAACAAATATCTGGATGGCAAGATAGGAGGTAGGGAGCCAGGGCATATTATGTAGACAAATTATCATATAAACAAGTAAAAGATTTAAAAATTACTAAAGGTGATTTGTGCTCTCTATTCACTGACCCTAAAACAAATCAAAATCTTACCCTCAATGCAAAGAGTTTTCCTATTCATTGGTGCCACCACCAAGAGATTAGGAACCATTTTTATGATAGATGGTATTTGGTCTTTGATTACCCATCATGCAATAATTGTGAAGTCCCCCAATATTTTCTTAGGAAACTATACAGTGAGTTTGTATTGAACCAAATCCCAAATTATTTTGATATGAGGGAGTTCTAGGGGAGAGGTGGGGGGTCGGCTCAAGATAGGCCCGGTGCACAGCCATATCCTACTCGGCAAGGAGATGACCTCTTGCTAGGCCGCCTTGTGAGCACATTGTTATGCCTGTTGTTGCGAAGGAGAGTGCTGGCGTAGAGACATTGCAGGCGATCAACACTTTGACCCAGAGTGTCATCCATCATAGTAGCCCTATTGTACAACACCATCCAGGGGATTCTTCAGGTGGTGGCCTTCGAACCCATGTGTGTCAATCTTGCGGGGCTACTTGTTCATATGACCCCACCGGCACATAGGAGGCTGCTACGCAGGATCTGTATGCTACTACACAAGATCTATATGCTGCTACATAGGATCTGAATGCTGCTACGGGGATGGAGAGGATGACTGACATTTTGCATCGTTCATATGGCATGGATAGTCAGGTAAAAGTTAGCATGTTCATTGAATTTAATTTATTAAATTTCAATTCTGAAACGCATGATTAACCAATTTAGTTTTATTATTTTAATAAAATTGCAAGGTCACAGTGTTGAGACTGGATACAACTATCCTCCACCTACTTATTTCTGTAGTACACCTATCAGTGGGGTATGTAACTAGTATACAATTATAAATTTATTAATTTTTAATAGCATTGTTTTACGAATGGTATTTTAATACATGTGATTTTGGATGTTGAACGGGCTAATATTGGTGGTTTCAAGCAAACACCTCCTAGTGCCAGTGGATTCACTCAAACGTACACGAAGGTAATAGAATAAAGAGAACTTAACTAATGATTCATTCAAAGCAAAAATCATATTAAAGAAAACTTTGACTTAATCAATTAGATTCACATCATTCTCTGAAACCACCATAAAAACAACATAAACCTGATTATTGACACTTGCACAATTCATCCTTTCATTTATTCACCAAGGCAACAAATCAATTAAACCATACCTCACTATTATCAGTCCATTATCAAGCATTGTACTCACCATATTTTGACTGCAACAATCTATTTATAGGTTACAAACTCCTGCTATGACAAAATATTGATTACCATCTTGTGGTTAATCACCAATTTGCTCAAAGGGCTTCATAATAGTCACCCATCCAACCATCAAAGTCACCAAACCTGTCTTATACGCCTTAAAAAAAATTAGTAACATCAATCATATCATGAGTTTGATAGTAACCAAGCACTCAATCATATCACAAAAGATTTGAAAGGATACAAGTCAGAAATGTTGAAGATAGGAGAGATTGCCACCCCGAGAGGTAGCTCTATTTCATAAGCATTTTGGCCAAACTTGTAGACCACCTTGCAAGGTCCTATCTTCTTCATCATGAGTTTGGTATACTTTCCTTTTGGAAGTCTCTCCTTCTTCAAGTGTGCCATCACCAAGTCTCCAACCTTGAATTAGACATTCCTCTTCTTTAAATATGCCTTTTCCTTATACTTCTCAACATTCTTTTGAAGGGTTTCCTTCACTTGTTGATGAATATTCCTGATTGTAACAACAAAGTCCTCACCTTGAGCACTTCTCCTAGAAACTCCGTGTAGATCTCTTAGTTCATAGACCCCTCTAGGGTGCATGCCATAGACTACCTCAAAAGGGCTTCTACCAATGCTCCTATTCATGGAGTCATTATATGCAAATTCAGCCTGAGGTAAAATCAGATCCCAAGCTTGTCCATGCTCCTTGGTAAGGAATCTTAAGAGGTTTCCCAATGATTCACCACTTCAGTTTGTCAATCCATTTGTGGATGGTATGCTGAACTAAAGGATAGATTTTTGCCTTGAGTTTCTTCCACAAGGTCGTCCAAAAGTGACCAATGAATTTAGAATCCCTTCCAGAAACAATGCTTAAAGGCAATCCATGTATCCTAACAACCTCCTTAAAGAACATACCTGCTATATGAGATGCATCATTGGTGCATTTTCAAGGAAGAAAATGTGCCATCTTACTAAATCTATCAACTACCACAAAGATACTATCAAAACCTTTTTGGGTTCTAGGCAACCCCAAGACAAAGTCGATACTTACACACTTCGAAGGCCTATTGGGAATGGGCTATGGTTGATAGAGTCTTGCATTTGATGAAGTTCCCTTTGCCCTTTGACATATTATGCAGCCTTCCACATACCTTCTCACATCCACCTATAACTTTGGCCAATAGTAAAATCTCTTAACTTGTTCTAAGGTCTTGTCAAGGCCAAAGTGACCTCCAAAACTCCCACTGTGTTTCTCCTTTATGATATTCTCCCTCATTGAGCATTTACATACACACAATTGGCTTCCTTTGAAGAGAAAACCATTTTGCAATAAAAATTCAAAGAATTCACCATGAAAAGAATTCAAATGCTGCTCACAAACATTGTATACCTCCTTGAAATATGAATCTTCATGATACATATCCTTCAATGCTTCAACCCCCATGCTTTGGAGTTGGATCTCTTACACTAAAAGTGACCTACTACTCAGAGCATCTTCCACCTTATTTTCTTGGCCCTTCTTATGCTTTATTGTGAAAGTATAGGCTTGCAAAGACTCTACCCATTCCTGTGCCTATGACTGAGTTTGTCCTGTGCATTCAAAGAACTCAAGGCATGATTATCAGTATAAACAAAAAAATATTTAGGTAACAAGTAGTGCCTCCACTTTTTGAGGGCTTCGACCATAACATACAATTCCAAATCATAGGAAGAATACTTCCTCTTTGCTTCATTCAGCCTCTCACTGTAAAATGCAACCGGTCTACCTTCTTGGCTCAAAATAGCCCCTATTGCTTGATTGCTAGCATCACACTCAATGGTAAAAACTTTATCAAAATCAAGGAGCACAATTATAGGCTGTTGTGCTACTCTCATTTTTAAATATTCAAACCCTTTATTAGCCTCATTGGTCCAAGAAAACTTACCTTGTTACCTCCTTTGATGGTGTCCAAGATTGGTGCACAAATTTGGCTAAAGTTCTTGATGAACTTTCTATAGAAGCTTGCAATTCCATGGAAGCTTCTCACATCTCCCATGGATTTTGGTGTTGGCCTTGAGTAAGAATAGCATGCAACTTTGAAGGATCCATCTTCAAACTTCCCTTGGAGATGACAAAACCAAGGTAGACTAGTTCTTCCTTCATGAATTCACACTTTTACATGTTGATCAACAACTTCTCCTCTTGTAACCTCCTTAGTACCATGTCAAGGTGCTTCAAATGTTCTTCTTTAGACCTACTAAACACAAGGATTCCATCTAAATAAACTACAACAAACTTTCCAATGAAAGGTCTCAATACCTCATTCATAAGGCACATAAATGTACTAGGGGCATTTGATAACCCAAAGGGCATCACCAACAAATCATAGAGCCCTGCATTAGTCTTAAATTTTTTCTTCCATTCATCCCCCTCTTTGATCCTTAACTATGGTACCCGCTCTTTAGATCAATCTTGGAAAAGTAAGATGCTCTTGATAGACAATCCATGAGGTCCTCCATTATTGGCATCAGGAACCTATATTTGATTGCACGATCCTATTAATGGCTCTTGAATTAGTGTAAAGTGTCCAATTCCCATCCTTCCTTCGTGCTAGGATAGTAGGAACAACACATGGGCTCAAACTCTTCCTCACTAGCTCTTTATCCATGAACTCTTGCACTTGTCTTGCAATCTCCTCATTTTGAGCAGGTGTCATCTTGTATGCAGCCTTATTAGGCAATTCAGCCCCTGGAATCAAATCAATATGGTGGCTTATATCCCTAATGGGAGGTAGGGAACTAGGTAATTCATTCACCGTTATGTCCTTGTACCTTTCCAACAACTCTTGGACTTCGTTTGGTGCATCTTCCTTCTTCTTTGTGGGCAGATCTACTTCACTTGTTGGCTTCATAATTTGGAAGAATCCTCTTCCTCCTCCTTTGTTCAAGGTCTTCATGAACTCCTTCTCACCCACCATCAAAACACTAGGCCCTGAAGTCATGCTTTGCCTTGTCTTCTTCTAGGAGAGGTGAGAGGTTGTAAGTCTTCCCATCCTTCAAAATGGAGTATGTGTTCTTCTCCCCATCATTCTTGGTCTTCCTATTGAAGTTCCAAGGCCTACCAAAAATATGTAGCTTAATACTTGTACTCAAAATTTTGTTCATTAGATCTCATACATTATAAGTCATGACATGGATCTCGCTATTGTAACTTTTTTGTGATTGAATAATTTGTTGTTTTATTTTCAGATGTTGGTTGTGGGAACACCTCCAAATGTTACAAGGGAAATGGATATCGGTGTTTCATCCACTATACAATCCTCCATGGCTCTGATAGAGGAGGTATGAGGAAAATTACTAAATTTCCATTTACATTTGTTGTTATAGATGTTAATTCTAGTGAAAAATCAAACCATTATTGATTCCTAGTTTAATTCCTATTTGGATGGTTTATATAGGGCTTGAGCACACATGAGCATCGACATGCAAATATTTCCATCGTGGAGAGTGATCATGAGATGGAAGTAAGTGATTATTTTGTTAAATATATCATTTCTTATAATGTAATTTCTATATATTAATGTCTTTACTTCTTATTGTAACAGTTAAGACTTCACCAGGAGCTAAACTATAGGAGGAGTAGTAGGAGAACTCCTCGAGCACAACATAAACGATAGACAAACTTATTGCCATTAGATCTCCAAACAAAGGGAAAAAATTTATTTCCAGAGCATGGAGAGAAATGAAATTTGATTCTAGAGCCCTTTCTTGTATGCCTAGACATGGAAATTTTGTACATATCTTGTATTGGATATATTTGACATTGTATGCCTATATGGCATTCGAGCGTAAGCCTATATGGCTATTTTGTAACTATATTTTATACTTATATCGACATATATTGATGTATGTGTACATGGCTATTTGGTTAATACAAATATTTTTTATCGATGGTGTCCATATTTGCTTTTTTTGACAATGTCAAAAGCATGGCTGCATACAGATTAGGCAAAAGACTTTTCCTTTTAGATTAGCAATGCATGGAAGTTTCAAAAGGTATCCTTGATATTACAAAATGATGTGTTTATACCATAGCAGAAAAAATCTTTTGGGGAAAAATTTGACAAACCAAAAGTATAATATTTTTTGAAAAAATCAAGAAAAAGTCTAGAAAAAATTGGAAAAAAATCAGATTTAAACAAAAAGGTAAAAAAAAGTAGAACAATTTCTGAGATAAAAACTTTAAAAAAAAAAATTAAAGGCATTTCCATAGCATAGAGATATAGAGAACAAATAAAATAAAGAGTTTAACTAATAAATTGTAAAAAATAGATTTTTGTAGTTTATATTCATATCATTGATTACATTGCATTGCACATATTTCAAACTCAAAGCATTGCTTCAGATTGCATAACTAATAACTAGATGCTGGTAGATGAAAAAATTCCAATTACAATATATAGTTTTTACAAAGTCAACCTAAGCAGTTATGCAATTACTTCACATTGCATAACTAATAACTAGGAGCAACTACCAATTGCATTTGCTTGTCATGGCATTCTATGAGACCACATTTCTTTGAGGAATTTTTTCAAACAATTCAATGCCTTGTCTATACTACCACATTTTTTATACATGTCTACCAAAGCATTTTGTCAAATAGTTCACTACCTTGTTTCTATGGCTGAAAGCCTAAAAACAGTGCTTTCGAACAAGCTATGGATGCTTTGAAAAAATCTATCAAAAGCATAATAGTAAGCAATATCATAGACAAGGCAGTGAACTCTTTGAAAAAATGCCTCAAAGAAATGAGGTCTCATGGTGATGGAATGCCATGACAATGAAATGCTTTAGATTTTCATGGAATTCCATCACCATGAGACCTAATTTCTTTGAGGCATTTTTTCAAAGAGTTCACTACATTGTCTATGCTAACACATTTTTCATACATGTCTATCAAAGCATTTTATCAAATAGTTCATTGCCTTGCTGCTATGGCTAAAAGCCTAAAACAGGTGCTTTCAAACAAGCAATGGATTGTCATGGCATTCCATCACCATGAGACCACATTTCTTTGAGGCGTTTTTTCAAAAAGTTATTTGCCTTATCTACGCTACCACATTTTTCATACATGTTTACCAAATAATTTTATCAAACAGTTCACCTCCTTGCTACTATGGCTAAAAGCCTAAAATAGGTGCTTCAAAATAAGCTATTGATGCTTGGAAAAAATCTATCAAAGCATAATTTAATAAGCAATAGCATAGACAAGGTAGCGAACTATTAGAATAAAATCCTCAAAGAAATGTGGTCTCAATGGTGGTGGAATGCCATGACAATCCATAGAAATTTTCTTGTCATGGCATTCCATTACCATGAGACCACATTTCTTTGAGGCATTTTTTCAAACAATTCAACGCCTTGTCTATGCTACCACATTTTTCATACGTTTTTACCAAAGCATTTTATCAAATAGTTCACCTCATTCCTATGGCTAAAAGCCTAAAATAGGTGCTTCCAAACAAGCTATGGATGCTTGGAAAAAATATATGAAAGCATAATTTAATAAGCAATAGCATAGACAAGGCAAGGAACTGTTTGAATAAAAGCCTCAAAGAAATGTGGTCTCAATAGTGGTGGAATGCCATGACAATCCATAGCAATTTTCTTTTCATGGCATTCATCATGGCATTCCATCACCATGAGACCACATTTCTTTGAGGCATTTTTTCAAACAGTTCAATGCCTTGTCTATGCTACCACATTTTTCATACATGTTTACCAAAGCATTTCATCAAATAGTTCACCTCTTTGCTGCTATCGCTACAATCCTAAAATAGGTGCTTCCAAACAAGTTATGGATGCTTGGAAAAAATATATCAAAGCATAATTTAATAAGCAATAGAATAGGCAAGGCCCAGTCAACTATTTGAATAAAAGCCTCAAAGAAATATGGTATCAATTGTGGTGGAATGCCATGAAAATCCATAGCAATTTGCTTGTCATGGCATTCGTCATGGCATTCCATCACCATGAGACCATATTTCTTTGAGGCATTTTTTTAAACAGTTTGTTACCTTGTCTATGCTACCACATTTTTCATACGTGTTTACCAAAGCATTTTATCAAACAGTTCACCTCCTTGCTCCTATGGCTAAAATCCTAAAATAGGTGCTTCCAAACAAGCTATCGATGCTTGAAAAAAATCTATCAAAGCATAATTTAATAAGCAATAGCATAGACAAGGAAATGAACTGTTTGAATAAAAGCCTCAAATAAATGTGGTCTCAATGTTGGTGGAATTCCATGACAATCCATAGCAATTTGCTTGTCATGGCATTCATCATGCCATTCCATCACCATGAGACCACATTTCTTTGAGACATTTTTTCAAACAGTTCACTACCTTGTCTATGCTACCACATTTTTCATACATATCTACCAATGCATTTTATCAAACAATTCACTGCTTTGCTGCTATGGCTAAAAGCCTAAAAAAAGTACTTTCGAACAAGCTATGGATGCTTGGAAAAAATCTATCAAAGCATAATAGTAAGCAACAAGATATGGTCTCATGGTTTTTTTTCATGCGAAAATCAGTGTGATTTTATTCACATTTTTTTGCAGGTTATAAACACTTTTTTTTTGCCAATTTTGTTGTTTTAAATGACTTTCAAGTTTATGGTGATTTTTTTGTTTATATGATCATATGTGATATTCTAATCCTAATTCATTCTTCTAGGTTGCATAGATATATATTTTGTTTTTACATGTTTTTTGTACCAACGAACCCAAAACGAACTGAACTCCCTCCAAATTTTTTTGGACAAACCAGCGTGTTTGGGTGATTAAGAGGACTATGCCTAGTGTGAATATGCCTATTTGAACGTGTTGGAACAGTCTGTTTGGTCACACGAGTTGCATAACGAAAGTTGCACCACTTTGCAACTTTCCACTACTTCCATTTGACACATTTTCCATCAACTAAAATTTGGACACCATGGGAAAACCACTCTGAGATAACAAAAACCGAGAGAGGTTATTGTAGAGGGGCCCAACGCAATCCCATGGGATTAGACGAGAAGTTTCTAAGCATCACGGTGTTCGAGTAACCTCATGTTGAAGTTTGCAGTGATTTTTCCCTATAGATCCTTAAGGGATCGATCCGGTTGAACATAGCTCGGAGTGATTCTGCGTGTTTGGGTGAAAAAGAGGACCATGCCTATTTGGATGTGTTGGAATAGTTCATTTGGTCACACGAGTTGTAGAACAAAAGTTGCACCACTTTGCAACTTTCCACTACTTCCGTTTGACACTTTTTTCATCAACTGAAACTTTGACACCACGGGAAAACCACTCCGGGATAATGTAAACCGAGTGATGTTATTATAGAGGGTCCCAACGCGATCCAATAGGATCAAACGGGAAGTTTCTAAGCATCACGGTGTCCGTGTAACCTCATGCTGAAGTTTGCAGGCATTTTTCCCTTTGGACCCTTAAGGGATCGATCCAATTGAACGTAGCTTGGAGTGATTCCACATGTTTGGGTGCGAAAGAGGACCATACCTAGTGTAAACATGCCTATTCAGACGCGTTGGAACAATTCATTTGGTCACACAAGTTGCAGAACAAAAATTGCACCACTTTGCAACTTTCCACTGCTTCCATTTGACACTTTTTCCATCAACTGAAAACTGGAGACTACGGGAAAACCACTCCGAGATAACGAAAACCAAGAGAGGTTTTGTAGAGGGGCCCAACACGATCCTATAGGATTAGATGGGAATTTTCTAAGCATCACGGTGTCTAAGTAACCTCATGCTAAAGTTTGTAGGCATTTTTCCCTTTGGACCCTTAAGGGATCGATCCGGTTGAACGTAGCTTGGAGCGATTTCGTGTGTTTGGGTGTGAAAGAGGACCATGCCTAGCATAAAAATTCCTATTCATATGCATTGGAATAGTCTGTTTGGTCACACGAGCTGCAGAACAAAAATTGCACCACTTTGCAACTTTCCACTGCTTCCATTTGACACTTTTTCCATCAACTGAAAAACTAGAGACTACAGGAAAACCACTCCAAGATAATGAAAACCGAGAGAGGTTATTGTAGAGGGGCCCAACACGATCCAATAGGAGTAGATGAGAATTTTCTAAGCATCATGGTGTCTGACTAACCTTATGCTAAAGTTTGCAGACATTTTTCCCTTTAGACCCTTAAGGGATCAATTTGGTTGAACATAGCTCGAAGTGATTCCACGTGTTTGGGTGTGAAAGATAACTATTCCTAGCATAAACATGCCTATTCAGATGCATTGGAATAGTCCGTTTGGTCACACAAGTTGAAGAATGAAAATTGCACCACTTTGCAACTTTCCACTACTTCCATTTGACACTTTTTCCATCAACTGAAAACTAGAGACTATGGGAAAACCACTCCGAGATAACAAAAACCGAGAGAGGTTATTGTAGAGGGGCCCAACGCGATCCCATAGGATTAGACGAGAATTTTCTAAGCATCACGGTGTCCGAGTAACCTCATGCTGAAGTTTGCAGGCATTTTTCGCTTTGGACCCTTAAGGGATCGATCTAGTGGAACGTAGCTCAGAGTGATTCCACATGTTTGGGTGCGAAAGAGGACCATTCCTAGTGTAAACATGCCTATTACATGATAAATGGTCTGTAAAGTCCTTATTTAACACAAATAACCCTAAAACACTTAAATTACAAGGTTCACCACATGAATCCCCTTATTGATCAACTTCTTTACATCATGACTCAATTGACCTAATACATACAAAAATGGTATTGAATCCTTATTAAATGAAATAGAATGACCTCAAACCATCTAAGAACACCCTAAATGATCAAATGACCAAATAATAGAAACCACAAGGGTTCAAGTGTTGAAAAGATGGAGTTGGTGCTCCTGCTTTCAAAAGTATGATTGCCAACAACATACAACGTTCACAAGGCCTTTTTGAAGGCATATCAACCTCCTCAACCAACTACAACCACTTTTCAACTTCTTTTACAAGTGTGACCCTTCAACTTCTAAGTATTTGCAAAATGACAACTTTTGGTTTAACAACATTACATTGTTATGTGCAACTTTTGACATATTGATGTAAATGACTCCATACCTAAACTAGTGACCTTATGATGGCCTCATTACATCATCTTGACCCTTACATTACAAATTTACATACATTTTCACATTTAGGCCATTCAAGGCTTCATTACACCAAATTGACAACATGCTAACATGACATTACAACCTCATATCCTACCAACCTAGATTGACTTAAAACACCATTGTGCATATACTTACAAATTAATCCAATGAACCATCCGAGTCTGCTCTACTCTTTATTGTGTCAAGTATTGCCTCATGGTTAGACTCACAGACCTTCCACAAGGTCTTTTTCAAAGGTCTACCCTGATATTTTCTCAAACGAACATTGGATGCCACGACAAGGTTTGAGTAATGAAGAATCTTATGATGCATGTCAAATTCCTCAAACAACCATTGTTTAACACTCTTATGTGGGTACCTTCTCATCCATGTTCCAGTAACAACAACTGAGCCTGTAGGGTATTCAATGTTTTCTCCATCTATAATTGGGGATTCCAATTTCTTTTTTGCCTCAACACGACACAAGTAATAGTCTGTACCCTCTTCGTTTTCTTCATCTGCAATAACTGCATAAACATTCCCTACATTTATGTGTGTGACATATCTCTTGAAATTAGTCAACATTATGAATACAATACAAAGTAACATAACAATATGGAATTTCAAATACTAAGCAAGTAGATATATTACCTGGTTGAACTAGATTCGATACATGGTCAAAGTTGACCGATAATTCCATCTGTGTTAGTCCCAATGCCATCAGAGGGTGATACGTGTGAAGTGGGCTCAGATAACTTGTCAACCATTTGTGAACCAACTCCCCTGACTCACAATCATTCCAGGCTTGCATTGTACATGAAAAACAAAAGCATGCCATCTTTCGTGTATCGATACTCCATGAACCTGCATTTGAGCTAAGGAAAGAGTGCAACTCACTCAATCCTGTTAGTGTAAAACAATCCTCATATGGTGCAATGTTAGTATCATCCATCAACCAAAAAAATCTACGAACTGAAGACGTACCTTCATTACCTGGACCCATCAAACCATTACACCACTCGATGATTGATCTTGCATCTGTCAACTGTGCACTATCTTTATTATACTTTAACTCTTCTCGTGATAATGCTCTTTTCACACATGCTCCTGCACCGTCATGCTCCCCCTTTCCATGTCCGGCCTCACAAAATTTCCACATATGTTGAACACATGTAGTGAGATGCATCCTGCACAACCAGTAGAACATGCGCGCATTCTTGAACTGTGCTGCACATTTATCTGACCATATTATATGTTGATCGTATGATATGCCCCTCTGAGCCAAATGATTGTAGAACATCTGGAAGCAACCTTGCATGAACTCTAGAGAATGCATGTGATCATCACTAATATAAAAGTGATACTCCCTCAATACCTTCCTTTCATCCTCTATACTTTCAGCTGCATGTATGAATGCTATGTGCACAAATATCGAAACCTGTGTGGAGTTGTAATACTATGACTTCACCTCATGCTGTGGCTGTAGAGTGTAGTTCTCTGCAAAGTCAACCACTGATACTATACTGCCAAGTGGAAAGTTGTCCTTGCATAGCTTGAATTGCGTGTCCATCCATTGGGCTCTATGGGTATGCCTTGCATACTCATACACTATATTCTCATGAAACATGGACATGAACTGATACACTAGAATCTTCTGAATAACCAACTCACACCTTTTTGCTTCAGACCCATCTTTTGTAGCATATGCCACTGTTTTATACTTCCTGAACTCTACTAGTTTTTGTCCCACCTCATATGTGCTTTCCATATGTTGACATACTAGCATTCATTGCAAGCCACCATGCTCGCATGAACCATCTAAGCATGCTGTCCTATAGAATATTTGGCCATCCTCTATTTCACATAAATTTTTTGATAAGAACTCTCTTGAAGATTTTGGTGGGGCTTCTATGCCACAATCCTGCAAAACATCGTTAGTATGCAAATCTAAACATATAGAGCGATAAACATCATAATGGTTAGAGAATTCAATATGTAGTTTACAACAACAAGTAGTGCGTGTGTGATTTATCTTGATATAAAAAGGTTTAATCATTTCAAAATATCTTTGAGAAATACTAATTTGAGGATAATCATTTTGAAATTTATGAAAAAATTGGGTTTGAGCTGTATCCAAAAAATGCTTTGGATGTGGCTCACGGTTTTGACTACCGATTCTCCTTCTTACAACATCCCTTTGATTAGGAGATGGCCTTGTATTATTCTTCCAATAATCTTCAATTAGTGTTCTCAATGCTTCAACAACTTTTTTATCTTTGTGTGGCAGTCTCCTCGAGAATGCCCATAATTCATTTGAATCGGTGCCCTCAATTCTTTGCTGCCTTTGAACGACTTTTGATAAAGTTTTTCTACTAATTCCCATTTGTTCACTTGTCTTTTTATTGAGGTGAGATCTCTTTCTTTGATAGCTTACCAAAGTCGATGTAATGACACGTCGGGTGACATTACTACCCTTTGAGTGTGAGGTCTTACCCACACTATCATAGGAAATCATTAGATTCTTTACAATAGTGTTTTCGCCAGTGCATTCAATTTTTCTCAGCGAGAGTCTTCATGATGTTTTACGTACTTTAAACCCCATCATTTGAACAAATAGTTGACATCTTGTAGTCTCACATTTTAGCCTTTCAAAGAACATTTTCCAAATCTTATCAGCTTATCTTCTACAAAATTGTGTTCCTGAGAATCTTACCTTCATGTGTACCGCAAATATCCTCATCAATATTAATCAAAAACTTTGGCTTTCTATGCAAAATTCTAGGTGGTGTTCTCTTAGGTACATACATCTCAACATTAGCAATTTCATCAATATTGAATTGAGGTGGGGTAGATTGCGTACCTTCGATCGAGGGTGGAATAGAATACATACCTTGATGTTCATGTGGGGATGATTGCATACCTTGTTCCTCAACTCCAAGTGATAATGTACTCTCAACTTCAGATGTGGTGGATGGTGTCCAACCATACTCACTTGTGGTAGATGGTGTCCCTCCATATTTGCTTGTGCTTAATGGTGTCCCTTCGTATTCACTTGTGGTAGAGGGTGTGTCTCCAACTACGGTATCTACATCTCCCCTAGCACGACTCTTTCACATTCGTGCCCTTTGTGAGGCCAATTTCTTTTCTCTTTTTGACGGTTGAGGTTCCTCTTCAACTGGCTTGTTTTCATCAATAGTTTCCAATTTCTGCTTTTCACGATATTCCCTGATCTATTTTTTCTCTTTATCTCTGATGGCTTGGAGCTGATCATCTATTAGTTTTTTCCCTTTAACAGTTCATTTCTTTGGCATGACAAATAATTTTACCTGTGCAAAAAGTGCTAAGTTGTCAAATTAAATAATTGAAAGCTTTGGAAGCATACACAAAGAAAGTCAATTTTTAAATTTAACAAAATGCCTCAAAGAGATGTGGTTTAAAAATGTAATAGGAAAGTGTATCGAATTGTGTGATTTAAAATTTCCATTGACAACATAAGGTTGTAACATGACAAATTGGTGCAGGAGCACCTAGGTCATGAAATTCCTTCAAAAGGATAATTTGTTCAATTTGTAATGTTCAAGTAAATATGATGAGTGAAAATGATGAATTTCAATGTATTTGCACCATGAAATAGGTCACTAGGTTATATTATTGAAAAGTTGCTTTTTATAACAAAAGTTGTCAATTATTGTAACAATGTAAAATTGCACAAAAGTAGGAAGGTGAAGAGTCTTTTTTGTGGAAGGGCAAGGATGGGTTGATGAAGATGAAGAGGCAGTTATTTCAACTGATTTAGACACCTTTAAAAAGAATTGTAAGCTCGCGAAAGGAAGATCTTGTATCCCAAAA
>VDFB02148342.1:0-32415 GCA_007258455.2 Sequoia sempervirens
AAAAATTTTAGTTTTTAAAAGAAGTAAATGGGTGACAATTAAGACACCTAGTCTCTTGCAACCCTTTGTTATTCCTAGCCAATGTTGGTAAGAGGTCTCCATGGAATTCATTGTATGGATTTCGAGATCTAATGGTATGAATGTCATCATGGAAGTAGTGGATCACCTCACTAAATATGCATATTTTATTACATTATCAAATCCTTTTACACCAAGTAGAGTGGAAAAATCATTTTCAAAGAATATTCAAAAGCTCCATGGTATACTTAAGGTTATTGTTAGTGATCGTGATCCTATCTTTACTAGTAAAATTTGGACAAATGTATTCAAATTTTTGGGTACTCAGTTGGCTCATAGTTCTTTATACCATCCTCAATCTAATGGGAAAATATAGGTTGTTAATAGGTATTTGGAAGGATATCTATGTTATTTCACTTTAGATAGATAGTCTTAATGTGTAGATTGGCTAACACTAGATGTAAAATGGTGGTATAACACTTTATTGTATTGTTCATAAAAAATGTCTCCATTTATGGCATTATAGGGATATCATCCTCCTTCCATCACATTATCATTGAAGGTGTCACCAAGAGTTCATGTTGTGGAGGACCAAATGCTTCATCAATAAAAATTACTTTAAGGAGTTAAACAGAATATATTGATGCAACAAAATTGAATGAAGAAGCAAGAAAAATAGCACCATAGGGTATGTGCAGGATCATGATGGGCCAAAAAGTGACAATATGATGGGTATGTGGCTGAGGACTATTTTTTTACCCAAAATTGATGAAATGAAAAGGGTTTTTAAAGGAGATTCTTAGCTTTCCACCAATATAAATTATGCTTCACTTTGAATTTAGTAAGTAATTATTATTCATTTTCTATTCAAATTACGACTAAAGTCCTGATTGATAGGCTGATTGAAAAATATCTATAGCTTTCAAATGGTATCATATTTTTTGAATCCAAAACATGCATCACATTCTATGCTTTGCATCCTATAGGATCAAAAAAAGAAAAATTGAATTTTGTGAAGTTTTGACTAAGTTAAGGTGGTCAGACATACAAGTTTTTATATTTTTTAAAAAGTTGTAATAAAAAAATCATAATTAATTATTTACCTAGAAAAAAATTACAAAAAATATGCTTCACAGCGGGGAATGAGTCCTCTACTTATATCTAAAATTTTATAAAAAAATATTATCATTTTATTGTCGTTAGGGTGGTCAGACAAACACCTACTTCTTATTTTTTCCCTAAAATTTAACTACCACTGCATTGAAATTTCAAATTTTCACCAAATAGAATTTTTTAAAAAACAAACCTAGTAGTTTAGAAACTACATTCAATTTTCTACAGATTCTATAGTTACATATTTTTGAAATAACATAGATAACTTATTCAAATTTTTATGTCAAGTTTCCTAACTCTGATTTTTCTGATTTTTTTGCCACTTAAGGGCCTATTTTTTCCATGATGATCCTACACATACCCCATATTGAAATAAGATTTGGAGTTGAGGATTGGGTTTTCTTTAAGTTGCAACCTTGCAAGAAAATTCCACTAAATAAATAGTCAAATAATAACAAATTCTCTCCAAAATATTATGATCCATGTATGAAATCATGTAGAAGATAGGTAGTGTTTCCTACAAGCTTGAATTTCCACAAACAACAAAGATACATCCAATTTTTCATGTTTCTTATTTGAAGAAGGTAATTGGGAATAATATCCATAGTTAGACAATATTACCAAAGCTTGATGAAGAAGTAAGAATCATATTGGAACCAAAGTTTATTCTTCAAAAATGCACAAGGAAGCTAAGGACCATAACACTAACTTAGTATCTCATCCAATAGAAGAATTTACCAATTGAATATATCACATGGGAGGATAAGGAGTTCATTCAAAAGCATCCAAAATTTCCTAGCATTAAGGATAATGCTTCTTTCAAGAGGTGAGGCATGCTATACCCTTAATATTGGAGCACATTAAGTTATGAATAGTTGGCTTGTGGCTATCTTAACTCCTAATTAAGTCATATTATCATTATTTTATTGTTATTTAGTTAATTAGGTCAGCGTATGGATTATATAGGGTTATCTAAGTTGTCTTGGATGATAACCTAGGGATAAATAGGTATATATAGGAGGTTATGAGTCTTATTTCATAATAATATTGTGAATTATGTTTTTATGGAAGACATTTGGAGATTTCCCCTTGAAGTGGCTTATTATTCTCATTTATTATCAAGTATTTGTAGCATTTTTTCTATCATATTCTTCTAATGTGCAAGTTATTTCATTACAACTGTTAATCCTTAATAAAGGAAATATGTAAAACATAAAAAGGTTGATTCTATGCATTGTTATTTTTATGTTCTTAACTATCTTAGACAAGTGGAAATTTTCTTAGAGCTCATAGTAAGCTTTGAGAACCCTCAAATATATGTGGAAATAATTTTTCAGCATGTGTTGATGTATCAAGTAGATAGATTCTTATACTTACATCTATAAAATCATAAAATATAAATTTATAGATATGATAAGGTCCATTTATACACCTTATTTTAAATAAGTAAAATCAACTAGATTCATTATTTTCTAAATTAATGAATTGTTCTACTAGTGCTTAAATTATATCAATAAAATTTTGATAATTTTCAAAGATATTCATATATGTTCTAGAACATGAAATATGTTATTGTACCAATACATCACAATTGTACTTATGTCTAGAGTGTACATCTATGAAATAATATTTTCTAGAATATAAAGACAACAAACTTTCAAAATTTTAAACACATTTACTTAAATATCTTCTCAATAATTATTAATGCATTTTGTCAAATTTCAATGTTCTACCATACTTTCATCATTCATTCAAAAAATATAAGACACTCTAGTAATACATTAAATTAAATATCAAATAAATAAATTATATAATAGTTAGTATAATTTGTTTAACACATGACCCATGTTGAATGAATATAAAATTGAAAATAATGAAATAAAAGGACACAACCAAAATATTTTACAGTAAACACCAAAACTCAATAAACCCTTTATAATTTTATACCTTTTCACTTTGAATTGTTCAAAGATAAAATTACAACCCCCATTCCATGACAAGTAAATAATTTTCTTATCACCTTTTTGTTCCCAAACCCAACCTTCTTTAATCCCAAATAAAAGTGAGATAAAACCTATCTAAATGTAAATTAATTTGGATATCTATTAAAATACATATGTTATAATTATACAACCCATATTAGGGAATTATCACTATATCTACATTAAACCTATCATTTTTTATAATAGTCATTCTAGTCAAGTCATAAATGTAGAAATTTAAATCAATTTCTCATTTAGTTAGAGTCAAATATTTTGAGTAAGGAAGTAAATTTTTGGCTATTTGAAAGTAGCAATTTATTTTTTGTTTTATATATAATACGAAAATGAGTCTATTTATGTTAGTGATATTTTTTAATAATTAAAATTGATTTATAAGAAATCTCATAAAATGATTTTCAAATTTAATTAGAGAAAGAGTGTATTTTGTTTTTAGTTAGAATACATGTTATAATGCAATTATAACTATTTTCAATTTATTTTTTTAAATTAAATTTTGTTAACAATAGTTAGTATAATATGTTTTATTTTTATATTTTCAATTAATTAATTTTAATTTTTAGTTACTTATATGAAGTATAAGGTGTCTTTGTTCTACATGAAAATGTTTTCTATTGAAAGATCAACATAATGGAGAGAATTATTTATGGTTATATTGTTAAATGAAAAATAAATTGAGAATCACAATGGAGTATTCTTTAGAGCATGCAAATGTCCTCATTGAATTTTACATGCAATAATTAAGAAGAGATTTGATTCAATATTTATCAATCTATCTTTTATTATAAATGGTTCACAAGAACCCATCACTTATGATCATAAACTATCTACTTAGCATACTCAATATTTAGGTGATGGAAATAAGGGTGAAGCATTATGACTTGTTAAGATATCACCCATCCCAATACCACTCCAACTCAAACACACATAACCATTGAGTTTCCCCCAAGATCAACTACTTAACTTGCTATCACATTTATGAAACCTTTAGCAAGTGTTCTATCATCTGAACCATTCATTATAGTGAATAGTTCTCAATATTTTATTTAATGAATTATAGAAGAATATATAGAGGTGAAATATAGTTCATATAACTGTAACAAAAAACTACATGTAACTGCATAATAGGAAAATATAATATGTTGTTCTTATATTCCCCCATTTATTACATTTTTATTGCAAATGCACATCAAATTTTTTGTTGCTAAGAGACCCCCTTAAGGTTACATAACACAATCAAAACATATTACTAACACAAAATAAATACACATTCTTGAGAATATTTTTCTTTGAAGAAAAAATACTTGAATTAGGTGGAACACCATCAAGTTGCCATATAACCCTTAGAAGGGTGTAACTTTGAGTTGAATTCTTGAGATCCTAGATTGCCACCTCCAAGAAATCTCCTATCATAGATCCCTCAAATTATTGACAAAAATCCATTACTTCATCATGTTATTTCATGACCCTTAGAAGGGTGTACTTTCCAAGATCATAGACTCATGAACTATCCAGACCAAAAAACATATTGATTTCACCAAATCCCTTGTATTAAAAAAAAAACTTCATAATATATGCATTTTTTCATCATAAAAAATGAAACATAAGTAAACACAAAAACATATGCTTCTCAAACAAAAAATCATCTCTAAGCAGGAAGTTAAATTGAGATGATGGAAATTCCTCCAACCTCTAATGCAACTAGCTAACAATTGTGAAGGCTCAAAGTACTAATCCATTCTTAGTACCTTCACAATAATAATCATCAATAAAAAGCATCATCTAAATCCTCATCCTCAATATAAGCTAAGTTAATTCCATTTGATCTACCTTTGATTTTTATTTTGAAGAACATCACTAGCTTGATTTCTACAAGAACAACCTATGTGATCCTTTTTCTTACAATAAAGCATTCAATTTACCCTCTTTTTGTACCTAACCTTTTATTATTTTGCTATGAAAAAAATACATTCTCTTGTTGAGAATCAACTTCTATATCTTCTACATTTGTTCTCTTTTCTTTTGCTAAAATGGTTAAAATCATATCTTCTAAGGTTTGAGAGGTTATTTGGCTGAGTGTAAAAAATAAAATTATTATATTTGGAAGGATTTTTTTAACAAAATAACTTTGGTGACTTCTGCTAGTTTCCAAATGAGAGACCTTAAGTTACTTATGTGATTTGACATAGTGATTCTATCTTCCATTTTGAGTTTGAATAGTTGAAGTTTTAAGGAAAACTTTGCATTAACTACTTTTTGTCCTAACATTTTATTTAGATTATCCCAAATTTATGTTGATGATTTATCTAAATCTATATGATGTAATTCAAATTCAGAAAGAACAATACCAATAATAGTCTTGGATTTATCATCTCTACTATGTCAACCTAATAACTTATTTGCATTTTTAGGTGGTTTTTCCTTCCCATTTATTATTCCCCATAATTTTTTATTCATTAGTTACATTTAAATTTTTATTTTTCAAGTGTGAAATTTAAAACTAGAATACTTGTTTAATGAATTATCCATTTTACAAAATGCAAAACTAATACCATTCTTATCACTCCAAATAGAACATCAAACAAATAAACTATTCTTATTAAACATTCCCTTGGAAAATAAAAAATCACTTTTTGATGCAAGAGCATCCGAGTGCACCGGCTATCCTACACAACCAAAAATAAGGTTTTATTTAATTTGCATATTTTGGTGTGCTTTCTTTGGATGGTTTTACAGGAATGGACTGTTTCTTCTTCTTTTTCCTTCAACAACTTAGGATGGGACCTCTTTCCCTACACTCTTATTTGGCATGAAATTTAAATGCAATGTTTATACATTTGGTGTGAATTCAAATTGCATTTGGGAAACAAAGTTTCATGCCTAGGTTGGAAGAATAATATTTTTATTGCTTTGTAACTCCCATGAACAAAAATAAAGAATTGGAATAAATGATTTCCAGTGAAGCTTGGTGCCTAAGAGTGGAGGTGTAGGAATGAGATAGTGGATGCCAATTCAAGAAAAAAATTGATTTTTTTTAGGAAAAACAATTAAGGGGATAAATGCATGAATCCCACTCTTAGAATAGAGAGAAGGAGGAAAGTTGATTGGTATGGAAATGGAAGAGGGTCAGAAGTCATAACTAAGCAGACTAGTCTTAGAAAAAAGGCATAATTTTCTCATATAGTAACAAAATGGAAAAATTTGAAATGTTTTAGGAAGTTGGGAAAGAGACACTCAAAACCTAGAATCTTTTTTAGAAGATTCAGAGGAATGAGGGAGCAGTGATAAGAAGAAAGTGATGGGTTTGTGGAACTACAGTTGATTTTTTTGTCCATTTGTAGAACTTGTTTGTAGAAACTTGCATATTTGTTCTTAATCTTTCTTGTAAATGATTGTTATTGCAATTGAAGCATTGTTAATGGATAAAATTTTGAAAATTTCTAGTACTTTTTTGAATGCAAATGAAATAATCTTGTGCTAGATATTTTATTAAAATATTGTTTGAATTGTTGATTTTATGAAGGAAGGCTACAACAATTGACAAACCTCTTTGGTTTCTCAATTGTTGACTGCATCAAATGGTATCAGAGCAAAAATATTAGCTGGGATGTGTTAGAACATCGAGTAATTTATTTTTATTAGATATGTGCTAAAGAGAAAATTGAAGGATTGGGGTTTGTTGGAATGTGCGAGTGTGAGTTTTGTTGCAGGTATTAAAGATGACCTATGAATTTATCCTCCAATAGAGGTTAAAGCTTGGTAGAAGGTACACAAGAGAGAGGTGTGTCTTCTAGAAACCATCTAATGGGTAAAGGATAAGCAAGAGTGAATTTTTTACAAAGGAATTGTGACTATAGAGGGTTGATACCCTGAAGTGAGAGAGGTTGTTGCAAGGAGGACTTGTAACTATAGAGAGACTTGTGGGTCTCTGAAGATGTCTTTAAAGAAGAGGACAAGATGGGTCATGAGAAGGCCTGTGAGGATTTTACCTATAGAAGAATGGAAAGAAAAGAGGTTTACAAAATGGGCTATGGGAGAATTGAAGAAGATTGAGGCTAGATTGGACATGATAGAGAAGGAGCAGAAAAAGATAACTTGAAGAGGCTAAAAGAAGGAGAAGAGATAGAAATCTCTTATGAAATAGATAGATTTGGAAAAGAGGGCAACAAAAAGAAGGTGAAAATATGCATCACTACAATCCTATGAAAGGAAGGCTATGGAAAGAACATGTGGGAGCAACCCACATAGTTGTGGAAAAAAGAAAGCAAGAAAATAAGAGAAGCAAAGAGAAAGAATGGAGAGAAAAAGAGGAGAAAAAAATCATAGTGAGCTATGATAATTGTGAAAACTTCATTTTATCTAATGATTTCTTGATTGTAGGGACTAGAGAGGATAAAGAAAACACGGGAGATGAAGGCATGAAGGATGTGGAAGAAATAATTTGGAGAAGAAGAGTCAGGGCAGTGGTAGAGAAGCAAGAAGACATACAAGTAAATGGCCACTTCAGTGATATTTATGAAAAGGAGTTTGATGTTACATTACTTAAAAATGAATTTAGTGAATTTTTGGATGTGGAAATGAGTGTAAAGGATGGTATTGTTGTAGAAGAAGAGGGTACAGTTGCAAAGAAAGAGAATATTCAAGTTGTAATAGAGTTTGGTCTTAAAGAAGAGATGAAAAAAAATCAAAAATTGGGACAATAATACAAAGAAGAATGCATGGAAAATGTCTCAAGTGAAAGGGGTTAAGGGGAAGCAGAGAATACCACAAAAGAAGAAATAATAATGTGAGTTTTAGTAGTTGAAAAGGGATAGTTAACATTTATAGAAGGTGGAGTGAAAGCAATAGTATAAAATGAAGAGGTAAAATTTAAGTTTTATGAATTCTTTGTTGATGTTGACACACATACAAATGACTTAGTTAAAGTGAAAGGATATGAGGAGCTTGGAAATGATGGTATAGCAACAAATGAAGAGGGGATAATGAGGTGATTTATAGTTTTTCTAAATTTATTAATGATGATGTTGAAGCTAATTCTTATTTATAAGAAATCAAAGAAGAATGTGGAGAGGGAGGGGTGGTTTGGTGTAGAAAAAAAAAGTTACAAGCTAAGTTGCAGCAAGATCTTGATCATTGTGTTGTCCTATAGGAAGAAGGGGAAGAAGGAGAAATAGGTGAGAATGATGCAAAAATTCAATTCATTAATTTTCATGATTTTTTTAGAGCCAATTCACATACAAGTGATGAAGATGATAAGATAGAGTGGGAGGATGGATTATGGTATAGTGATTTAAATTTCAAGCAAGGGTGAAAGAGAGGAGGAATGAAAGGAGGGAACAACATGAAGGTTAAAAGTAGAGAGAGGAAGAAATTTTAGGAAAATAAAGAAGAAAAATGGATCCAGAACAAGCATCAAATTTTTAAATGTTCCTGAGTTTTAACTCATGGAACATTTCTTCTACTTGGGTTGTTTGATGCAGGAGCATCTAGGTGCATAGGCTATCTTGCACAACCAAAAAAAGGGTTTTATTTAATTTACATATTTTGGTGTGTTTTATTTGGATGGTCTTGCAAGCATGAATTTTTTCTTCTTCTATTTCCTTAAACAACTTAGGATGGGACCCCTTTCCATACACTCTTATTGGGCATGAAATTTTTTTATACATTTGGTGTGAATTCAAATTACATCTGGGAAAAAAAGTCCCATGCCTAGGTTGGAAGGATAATATTTTTATTGCTTTGTAACTCCCATGAACAAAAATAAAGAATTGGAATAAATGATTTCCAATGAAGTTTGGTGCATGGGAGTGGAGGTGCAGGAATGAGATAGTGGATGCCAATTCAGGAAAAGATTTGAAATTTCTTGGGAAAAATAATTAAGGCGTTGAATGAATGAATCACACACTCAAAATAGAGAGGAGGAAAGTTGACTGGGATGGTAGTGGAAGAGCGTAAGAATTCATAACTGAGAGGACCAGTCCCATAAAAAAGGAATAACTTTCTCATACAATAACAAAATGGAAAAATTCAAAATTTTCTAGAAAGCTGGGAAGGAGATACACAAAACCTAGAAACTATTTTAGAAGATTTAGAGGAATAAGGGAGCAATGATAAGAATAAAGTGATGGGTTTGTGGAACTATAGTTGATTTTTGGTCCATTTCCAGAATTTTTCTATATAAACTTGCATTTTTTTTCTTAGTCTTTCTTGAAGATGATTGTTGTTGTAGTTGGAGCTTTGTTAATGGATAGCATGTTGATTTTACAAAATTTTGTAAACTTCTAGTATTTGTTTGAATGCAAATAAAATAATCTTGTGTTGGAGATTTTATTTAAATATTATTTTAAGTGTTGATTTTATGAGGGAAGGCTACAACAATTGAAAAACCTCTTTGGTTTCTCAATTGTTGATTGCATCACTAAATTAGAAGTCTTAAAACTGTTAAGGGTTGGCTAGATAATTGAATCATTATACAAATTCCATCATTTTTTTATGAAAAATCATCAAAGAGAAAGCCAAAAAAAATTCTGAATGAAATGGTAATCTACCACTTTTAAAGCTATTTCTTTCTGTATGGATTGTGTCTGGATCACAATGATCATACAATCAACTTGCACAAACTCAACTACTACTTAAAAAAGCACAAAAACATGATTTTTATTTTCTCTAATACCAAATTGAAAGGAACAATGCTCAATATTTTATTTAATAAACTACAAAAGCATATCTAGATGTAAAATACAATTCATATAACTATAACAAAAAAACTACCTATAATTGCATAATAGGATAATGTAATATGTTTCACTAACATATAGATCTCCTAATCTAATCCACTTTCAATTAGGTAGCTTTTTTGTGGTGTGTCAAATTAAGTAATTTTTTTAATTCAATTATGTATGCTTTGGGATTAGTTTTGTGCACACATTAAAAGAATAGATTAAAAAAATAAATATCTAAAAATGACATAGTCTCATGCCAAGCTCATTCCTCATACCATCATTATCTCTAGAAAAGATTAAGTACATTTATTTTGATATTGGATATCATGTTACTTTATTTGAAAAGTTTTTATGATTAGAATAATATTAATATAATAAATTATTATTATTAACTTAAATTGATGTTTAAAATTGAAATTAAACTAATAAATTCAAAACCAAGATAAACTAAATAAATCATGGATAAATTAATTATAAATTGAAATGAAATAAATTAGGTGGAGATGCATAGGAAGACCTAGAAATGAGGGACCTATGCCAAAAAGAACAAAAGGGGGTGTCCACCTAATCACAAAAACACCATTTCCTATTTCATTAGTAAGAAGGATTATTCTACAAACAATTAGACTTGACCTACAACCCATAAGGTGAGTCAACTCCAAGTATTGGGACACTATGTGGTATCTTCTTCCTTATGACATAAAATTGTAAAATATGACTGAAAAGTAGTTTTGGAAGAAGAATAAAAGTGCATTAACAATTCAATATCTGAGATGTATCACTTCGAATGTAAAGTGTTATGATAGGGCTATTAGAAACAACAATCATTTGAGAGATCTGAGAAGGTTAAGATAGTTTGTAACCAGCTTCAAAAATGTCATAAAGTGTCATGTTTAGGAAAATGTGTCCTTGTATCCTTTTCTAAAAATTATTTTTGTAGTCCTTTTATTGATCTAAGGCTCCTAATTTCTCCGTGTTTCTTATTGTTGAAGGCTAAAATGAATTTCTATAGATGAGTTTATGTATCTTGGACAACTTTGACAATCCTTTGCACTTTTGATACAATTTCACTCAGCCTATAACTGAAAACACACAAAGAGGAGAAAAAATGTTTTGGTGTATAATGGTTTTCCTTGGTCAAACCCTAGTTTGGTAATCAAACCTTAAAATGAAATGAAATCATAAATGGAAGGAATTATGAATGAACAATAGCTTGTTGCAACTCACCAAACCCTTTAATGGTTGCCCTTGGAGGACTAAAATCTAACACATCACTCCAAAGATTTGATCTTTCATGAAATGGCTTGATTGGATCCTTGATTCAGCACTTGATTTAATGCTTAAAAACTTGAAACCTACATCACAATGCTAGCTCAAAAACATGCATGAACACACATAGATCTTGATATCATGATAAGATCTTGAAAGTTGCAATAATTGACTAATAAATCTGCTCTCCAATACTCTTGACAATAATATTTTCTATTGTGAAAGTTTCCTTAATATTTATTAGTTTGAATTGATAAAAGACCCTTTTTATAATAAAATTTTGGTTTAGGTCCAAGAGCCATAATAAAATGCAGCATAAAACTACCTACAAAGCTCAACTTAGAGCAAGAAAGAAAATTGACACACCATAGACCACCAAACCTAGCTTAAAGAGCATACAAAAAAGATTGCTCAAGTAAGAGAAAGCCCCACGAACTAGACACAACAACAGACTAGATGCACTAAAATGGGACCCAAGTAGGAGAGGAGGGATTACATACTAGAATCAAGGAACATTTTTACATCTTCCTTCATCAATATGATCTCTCTCCTAGGGAAATTATCAAACCAAAGTCTATCATAAGCAACTTCATCATAAATTGATAAAAACACCTTGTATTTATAAGTAATTTTCTAATTTCTGGACAATTAAACATCAAAGGTCGACAATTGAAATTTGAACTTGAATCATAAAAAATACCGTCAAAAAGACATTAAAAAATGGGGTCCTAAACCTAAGGAGGACTCATTAGCCCTTGGGAAAATGGATCCTAGGCCCTAAATTTAGGACACATTTTTCCTAGATGTGTAATTTGATGTTTGCAATTGTTTAATGTAGGTTCTCCTTTTGGAAAATGAAATTAATTACGCTGAGAAGCATCTACAGTGGCATCCAAAAATTGTGTAAAGTTTTTGAAGCTTCATTTAAAATGACATGCAGGTGGAAGTCATGTGCAACTATAGTAGATTTGATGAAACAAAAAATCAAATAAAAGAGATTTGATGAAACAAAGCAATCAAATAAAAGAGATTTGATGAAACAAAAAATCAAATAAAAATGATTCAATGAAACAAAAAGAACAAATAAATAAACAAATAATAAAAATAATTCAAATATTTGCATAAACTAAACGAAAAATAAAAATAAATATTTTTTTTTATCACAAAGATAAATCAATCAAAAAAGAAAATCAAAGAATGATAACTCTCCACATATTATATATATATATACATACATATATATAATTGGGTCAATTAGAGGCTTAATTAAGTCCAACTAATTATAGGGATGCAAACATAGTGCAAAAATGTACAAGAGTACATTTTCCAACACTATATAAACTAAAAATAAAATTAATTAAAAATTTTACTTAAATAAGTTAAATAAATGGATTTATATGAAAACATGTAAATTTCTATTTTTAAGTGAGAGTTCAAGTTCTAAATTAGAACGATAATTTCACTAAATTTGTATGACAATTAAAAAAATTGAAATCGATTGTTTAAAAGTTGCAAGACTTTTTCAAACTGATCTTAAATGGTTAAAATTAATGCAAGAGGAAAAGACAAGATTTTTTTTAATTGATTGTTTGGAGTTTGAAACATGGGGATTTGAGGGAACTGACATTTTTAGCTAATGCATTAAATTGGGGAAATTCATACTTCTTATTTCATCCATTAATCACACGAAAGGGGGGCAACATATTTTGGGGATACAAACATTTCCGCATTTTCCTGGAAGAGAGAAATTTATAGTAGAGAAGTGATTTGGAGAGATTTGAATTCATTTAATTATTTATTTAATTTTTGCTAGGAGGCATCCCCATGACCCAACCTAGCGCCTAACATCCTGTATCTTGTGTACTTGAGGTGATATGAGGCGAGACTAATCCCCCTAGGTTGCATGAGTCCACCTTGACGAGTGTCATTGCATTCCTCATAATTTAACTTATCAATGTCAACCAAGGGCGGTGTCCATGGAAATATGCAAGAGGGAGAAGAAATCACTTGCATGACATGCTTTTTCTACAAATTGCTAGAATCAAATCTAATCTAAGAGCTTGTAAATGAAATGCTAAATCAAATCTATCTTAAGAAAATTATAAAAGGAAATACTAGAAATGTAATTGCTAGAATCGAATCTATCCTAGGAAACTTGTAAAGGGAAATACTGGAAATGTAAAGAACTATAAATGGAAAGATTGTTGGAAAATAAACTAAGAAATGAAAACTACAGACAACTACACTATTGTTGCAAAGTAAACTAAACTTTATTATTCCATAAAACACTTCCTCCATTTGATTCCTTGATTACAATGAATTTATAGAATTTATATCTTCAACTAATCTCAAATATGAGCCTTAATTGTTATGCAACAACATGTTAGAAGATAGGAACATGTGTTGAGGGAAAAAGATGAGTCTTTCCTTCATCCTATTGAGTCAATCTTCGTTGGTCGTCCAAAACAAATATGCCTATTTTGCAGCCCCTAAACAAGCTCCAAAAAGACATGTGACTACTGAAAAAGTCATGTCTTTCCCTTGTGTATCATTAAAACTAATATAACAGCTCTTAGATGCTTGCAAAAAGGTTCAAAGTACCCAAAATTGTCTCTTAGATATGTTCCATTTGTTTGCACAACCCAAGAACCTACCTTAATGTTTGGAATTTCCCCTAGATGCTCTCAACTACTATCCCTTAACTACACATAGAAGCACAAATTTCTCAGCCTCTTCATAAATGATCCTTCACTTAGTTTCTAGAATTCTGGAGCATAGAAGCCAATGAACAAATTTTGGGAATTCCAGAGCATAGAAGCGAATGAAAAAATTCCAGGAATTCTGGAGCATAGTATTAGATTTTCAGAGCATCAGATTGGTGAAGTTTTCTCTCAAACCACAAATTGAGTTTCCATGAAATTTAATGGGTTTTTTTCCTTCTTGTCTCCTAATTTCTATCTAATAATCTCAAGAAGCCAGATCGTAATTTTTAAGATATGATGAAATATTTGACTGTTGTAACTAAAATCTCTTACTTTCCTCATCATGCTCAATCTTGATAAACTCTATAATTAAGCAAAATACATGATTTTATTTGGCTAATAGATGAGACATTTTTTTGTCTCATCACACCTGCTAGGCTTAGGCAACAGATAATCAAGACCTCAGAGTCGAACCTCCTCCGCTATCTAGGTGGGTTACGGGTTGAAGCAATTGATTTAATTATTTTGTCAAATTAGTTTTTAGACTTATTAATCAGGTAATTCATTCCTTCTTGATTCTTTCACCATGGTTTTTTTTATTGGAATTATTTGTTGTGGATGGTTTTATACTATCATAAGATTGTAATGTTTAATATTGATTCAACATTTTTCTTTTCCTCTAAAAGTTAACAATAATATACATTATAGACCATTGAGAAAATTCTGTAGATAAGTGCATAGTAGGAGCCTACATTATTAGATTTCTCACCATTTAGGAAATATGCTAATTTAAAGCCTCTTGCATAATGGACAATAATGATAATTTGAGTCCTTTACTAGGGGAGAGGGTCCCAAAGTGGAGCACCCTAACTTCACCTTTCTCAAAATCCTACATGGAAATTTCAAATCACTCCCAATTCTTACAATAGTTTATTTGGCAACTCATGTGCTTCTCTATTTCGTTTTAGGGCCACATTATCAAATATGATGGCACATTAGCATACTTGAAGTTGAGGTATCCAAAAAGGCCCAAAAAAAAGTGAGACTGATAGTGGTGCACTAAGTCATGTTTTATTGGTGCACTAATGTGGCATCACATGATTTGTCACTTTGTGTACTTTATGGATAAAAAGTGTTTTACAATTGGATATTAAATGCTCCACCATGGGACCCACTAAGGACTACTTTTATCCCCACTATTGGACCTTGCTCCACTATGGGTCCCTCTCCCCTACTTGACCTCAAATTTATGGCTTATTTCAGATCTTACTTTTATTGCTAATTAAAACTTTAAAATTTGTATATTGTTGTAAATAAGATATTTACTTTCATGTAAACTCAAAATTCATGAATAAGATCAATTTAATTGATGTTCGAAATATTAGCAATAGAGTTAAGTATAGTATTACAAAAGAAATTGTTATTTATTTATTATTTATATGTAAACCTCATTTGATTCAAATATAAACCCATTAGTTTTAATTTTCAATTTCTTTCATCAAATAATGTTATACAATTTTTTATTTGTATTTCCTTTCATAGTTGGCATTTCAAATTTATTAAATACGATCTTATTGGAATGGAAAGAAGCATCAATATTAATTACCTTATGAAATATGCCAAATATTTAAATCTTTGTCTTAAAATTGTAAATGATTTAAATTATTTATCATGCAAAATGTATTTGCATGTTTAACTAGGAAGAGGATTATCAGTTAACTTCTATCACAAACTTATCTTCAGTTAATATAAATATTTTTAAATGGTTTGTGGGTTTTGTTTTTCTATTTTCCTACTTTTCAAAATATTTTGAATTTTTAAATTTGTTAATAAATGAAAAAGTTATCACTATTTTAGGAGGATTGTGTTAATCAATTTTTAAATTTTCAAATTATAATATTTTAAAGTATTAGACATGCCAGATATATTCAAATGTTAAATTAGGAAAAAGATTGTATTCTCCATGTTTGTGGATAGTTACCATGGGTTTCAAATGTGGGTAATTAGGGAGTGTAGATTCTTCTTTTCCAGTTATACTATTATATTGTTGTGTAGACATTATGCTTGGTAGAGTTTTGTAGGCCATTGGGATAGATGGACATATTTTATATTATTGCTCTTTGCCATATCCTAGCATCGATCATAGCATGTTCTAGTTTGATATAAATGCATGTAGATATGTTATGTACACACTAGATTCCATCTTTCTATCAATTTATTTTTGCTAAGTATTTCATGTAGGGTTGGTGGTTCTTCATGTCAGGAAGAAATATATGGGGAAGCATAAGCTTCATGATTGGGAAAAAAAAGCACCTGGATCATGTTCTCATCCTTGAGTTATAGAACAATATATAGATTGGACTATCGAAGACTCCAACATTTATGCACCTTATTTGTGCTTCTAATTGTATTCTTTTGAATTTGAGGCAATGGACTACATATGTCACTTGTTGTACCACATTATCTTATGTAATTATGAATCTTGCATGAATGAAATGTTGTTAGATGACATGACATGTATTTTGGATTAGATATATTTATCTTGATTTTATGTAAGTGCAAGTACTTATTGTTGATAAGAAGAAATTGATGTTCATTTAGAATTATGTTTCTTATAGTTCTGCCTTATTAATTTTTGTAATTGGATTCATATGTGGATGGTGATCCTAAAATGGTATTCTTGAGTAATTGTCAAAATCAACAAGTACATATGTTGCTAGCTAAGGTCATCCAATTCCCACTCTATATACAATATTTTGAATATATCGTAGAGCTCCATTTACATCTACTTGCTTCATCTATAAGTCTAATGTTGACATTACCCTAGCATTCTTATTCAGTAATTGTTAGCCTTTTTTTCCCTTTGGTCTAATAGCCACACCAAGTTTCTCGTGATTGTTAAGGAGTTATTTTCTAATTCCTAGGACCTTGAAAGGGGGGGGGAGAGAGGAGATGGGGGAAAGGCTTTCCAAAGTAAGGCAATAAAGTGTTTTTCTCATATTATAAGTCTTTGGGTGATGAATTTTATTGAAGGATTTTTAGTTTTTTTCAAAAGCTTCTAATTCCTCAAATTAGTCAAACCCCATGTTGCATGAGATTTTAGAGGGAGGTTTTAGGAAGAGTTTGAGTTTCATCAAGACAAGTCAACTTGTTTAAGGTTTTGGTTGTGTTGGTCTGAATTAGGTCCCAAAAGCTTTTGTAAATGATTATGGTGGCTAGGGCATTTGTGGGGCAACATGGAACCCTTCAAGGTCATGGAAATGGTTAGGAAGCTCATGAAATTCATTATTTCTCTTCAATATAGAAGCATGCATGTGGAGGAAAAGGGTCTATGCAAGATCATGGGGTCCAAAAAGTGGCGATGTGAAAAAAAGGCATTTTTAACATGCCCAAAAATGTGAAATTCACACCTTTGACTTTTTGCAGGCCCAAGTACAATAACTGTTAGAAACAAATATCCATTTCTAAATGGATATCTATTTCAAAACAAATATTTGATTCTAAATAGATATCCATTTAGTTTAAATCAAATTTTTTAATTCAGTAGAATCTAACCCTAACAAATTGCTTAATTTTATATATTATAATGTTTTTAAAATATATTTATGATATACACATTAAATTAAAAAACATTATAGTAATGTTTATTAATTTAGCATTATATCATAATATTTTTAATATATTATAATATTATATTTTATTATAATATTTATATAATATTAAATATTATATATTAAATATAATATTAAATTTATTAAATTTTATGATTATATTATATTATTATATAATAATATAATATATATATTATGTTATATATTATAATATATATATATATATTATATAATAAAATATACAATATAAAACATAAAATGGATATTTGTTTTAGTGTTATAATTTAAAAAAAAAAACTTGAGAGCTCATATTATACAATATTATATTATTTTATAATAATATAATACTATATTATATTATAATATTATGTTATATTATATAGTAATATAATATTATATTATATACATATTATAATATAATATATAATATATTATATAATATAATATAATGTTATTATAAAATATTATATTATAATATATTATAATATAGTATATAATATAATATATATTATTTATAATTTATATATATATATTATATTAAAATTAATATAATATAGCATTTTGTTGATATTCATTCAAAAAATGGACCGCATGTATTAGAACGTGCATAACGGGAATTTTTTGAAAAAACTGAGTCGTTATGTGCATTTGAAGGGTTTCCAAGGGGTCCCTTTTCTTGCTACAAGCTTGATTTCGAGGGCTCTTTGTTCTTCATCGTGTAGATCTCCTCCTCGGCATTCAAGAAATTTTCTTTCTTTGGAAAAACAAGGTTTTTTACATAATGGGGGATCTTCTTAGGTGCAAGGGATTGTTAATATTTAAGGGTATTTCTTTCTGGCCCAAGAAGTCTCTTAGTAGGGTAAAACAACCTCTTGATATTTGTGGTTGAGAATCAAATGATTATGTGGATGCTCAATGACCCGATCAATCTTTTGTACCTCCCTTCAATCCAAAAGTATATAATATTGTGCATTTAGGGTCTACTAGGCTTCATGCTTCTTTCCCAAATAATATTGTGTGGAGTGAAGAAGATTGCTACGAGATTCTTCAGTTGTAAATTCAAAATGCGAAGCGGAGTAGATCTGTATCAAATACAATTGAAGATTTAGAGTACTCTATTTTCGAAGGGGGTGATCAAGCTTCTGCAACTTTTCCTAATAATATTCCTTTGTATGCTTCTTCTCCTACTACATTTCCTAATAATGTGAAACTAGGGATTAAGATCCCAAAGGAGCAACAATGGGAAATGTGGAGGTAACAACACAATATTCTTCATCAAAAAAGTCATTTTCAAAGAGACCATAAGGCCAAACACAAAACCAAAAGGGACATCAGTTTCTTTCCAAAGGGATTTCGCAAATTCATTAGGATTCTCATCATTGGTGAAATAAGAAGATTCCAGAGGTCATGATTCATGAGATTCTTTTAAAGGATCAATCTCAAAGTCTATATGAAATGACATTAATCTGTAAGTTTTAGCAATACTCTCTATCCATTTCTATGTTGAAAGACCTAATCTATCAAGATTGGGAGGGGGCTAATCAAGTTTTTTATATTGATAGGAGAAATGGTTTCTTTATTGTGTTTTTTTCCTCTAAGAATGCTAGAGATGAGATTTTTAGGGTGAAGTCTTGGGTGTTTGAGGGTTCTGGGCTATATATTTAGCCTTGGGTTCCTAATTTTAATCCTAAAATGGTTAAAATTAGATCTATTCCTTTTTGGATACAATTGCAATATTTTCCATTGGAATATAGGGAACCAAACATTGTTGAAATTCTGGAAAGTCATGTTGGTACTTTTCTAAAACATGATTTTGTATTCTTTTCCAATCTCGATCTTCTAGTTAGGGTTTGTGTGTTATGTGATGTCTCAAATGATTTACCTCAAAGTATTAAAATACTTTCTAAATTGGGGGTTCACATGCAATCAATCTTTTATGAGAATCGTACAAATATCTATAAGAAATGTCATGTTTTGGGACATAAAGTTTCCTTTTGTAAAGCAAGGAAGGTTTAGGGAGATAGAGTTAAGCCTGTTGAGTCTCCCCTCTCTAACCAGTTGGTAAATTTGGAATTAGAGAAATTTCAAGGTTTTTAGGAAGTTAGTTCTATCAGAGAATATGTGTTGGGTATGGATTTAGTTGGGAGGGATAAGGGAAAGAGAAAAATGTTTGAGAAAAAAATTGTAAGGGAACATAGTCCTTTGATTCACAAAGGTGAATGTAGTCTTTTTGTGCAAAAGGTAAGTTCTTAGGGTAAATTCATGGCTTCAATAATTTCATTTCAAGCAAATTCAATAGAATTTTTTGCAAGGCTGCAATGTATTCTACAATCTCAAGTTCTGCATAAATATGTTCCTTTGATTTTCCACATTTCTTTCCAACAAGATGAGAGTATTTCATCATCTTTAGTATGGAAATATTTTGATCATTTTTCTTCTTTAGTAAGTTGTGTGGAGAATCAGATAATAAAGTTAGAATCATAGGTAGTGTGTATGCCTTGGGAAGAAAATAAGCTTGGTATATCTGATACTTTGGATTTCTAGTCCTTCCTAGATCTGGATAATTTGGAGGGTCTTGCTGAAAATATCCTTACTAGGGTAAGTTCTAGTATCATTGATGAAATATCAAAGGGATTGGAAATACCAAAAGCTTTATCAGGTTTTCCAAATAATGAAGCTTAGTCTTTCGATAAATCATAAAATATGAAGGAGAAGGATAGTTTGTCTTCTTTGGTTGCACTTTCAACATAAGCAACAAAAGTTAGTAAGCATCACGAAGAAAGGGCTATGAAATTTGATTTTTCATAGAGTTTGTCAATTGAGAAAACTACAACTTTGATATTATCTCCTCAAAAGTCACCAGGAAAGTAGGGTAGAAAATAAAATGAAACAAAGTTGCAAGAGGAAATAGCATCAGGCAGACAATCAACTTTAGATGGGAGTATTAAAAAATTATTGAGGGGAGCATTTAGCTCTTTGAATGGATTATGAGGATTATATCTTGGAATGTTAGGGGAATTAATGCCCCTAACAAGTGGGTCCACATGAAACATCAAATTGATGGGCATGGGGTAGATATTATTCTCTTACAAGAAACAAAGTTATCATGTCAAACTTTTGAAGAAGTCATTAGTAAATGGAGTGGCTGGAAGTTTGTTCAATTAGAGGCACATGGGGCTTCTGGTGGTATGCTCATTTTTTGGAATCCTCAAAATGTGTTATTGGAATCATTAAGGTCTAAACATCATTGGAAATTAGTAAAAGTGGTTCATTTTGTCCTACAATTTTATTTTGTAAATATTTATGCACCTAACTCAATAGCTGGTACGAAACATCTGTGGGATGATTTGTCTAAAATTTAGGAGCAATTGGCTTTAGAAAAGGTTGTATTAATGGGTGATTTCAATGCAATATTATCCTTGAAAGATAAAAAGGGTGGGATCATTCCTCCTCAAAAATAGTTGAAAGTTTCAATTCTTTTGTCCTTAATAATGCACTGGTAGATGTGCAACCAGGCAATGACAATTATACTTGGACAAACAAGTGTAAATATTTTTTACAAATTGTTTTGTGCTTGGATAGAAGTTTGGTATCTTCTAACCGGATCACTTAGAAAATTGTATTAATGTCACAAATATTGATTTGGATAGGTTTAGATCATTTTCCTCTTTCTTTGTGTATTGAGCAGAAGAAGGTGGTTGTAGTTGCCAAAGCTTCTTTTAAATTTGAAAAAATGTGGTTCTGGCATCCTCTTTTTATGGGTCTATTAAAACAATGGTGGTGCCAAGCTCCAAAATTGGAGGGAACTTTAATGTACAGGTTTTTCTACAAGTTTAAGTTTGTAAAGAGTGGGATTAAACAGTGGAATATTACAGTTTTTAAAAATATTTTTTAGTAGAAGGAAGAGGTATTTAAGCGGTTATCTTTGGTTAATTATGAAATTATAGTTCAAGGTCTAACACCTTAGTCATATGAAGTTCAAAAACAATTATAGGAAGAATGGGATGATCTATCAGCTAGGGAAGAAATATATTGGCGTCAAAAATCAAGGGAGATGTGGCTTAAAGAGGGTGATAAAAACACAAATTTTTTCCATAGATTTGCTCAAATTAAAAAGGTTAAAAATTAAGGTTTCTCAATCGAAGATAGTGTTACAGGGGAAATATTAACTAGATAGGAGGACATTCAGAAAGAAGGGGTTAAGTTTTTTGAAAATCTACTTACATTACCAAATGTCACATCAAATCAACAAGCATTGGTAAGGGAAGAAATGTTGTAGAACATTCCAACTTTGGTTTTTCCTGAAGATAATGTGCATTTGATGAAGCCATTTACTTTGGAAGAGTTGAGAGAAGTAGTGTTTTCAATGTTAGTAGATAAAGCTCCAAGTCCAAATGGTTTTAATTCCCTCTTTTTTCATAAATATTGGGAATTCATTGGGGCATATTTGTTGAAAGCTTTGGAGGAATCTAGAAGTTCAGGGACTATGTTAAAGCAATTTAATGTAACTCATATTGCTTTGATTCCTAAGGTAACTAATCCTTCCTCTTTTTCATAGTTTAGACCCATTTCACTCTGTAACACTGTCTATAATTTTTTTACAAAAGTAATCTATTTCAGGTTAGTCAAGATTATCCCAGGTATAATTTCGGAGGAGTGGGGAGGCTTTGTGTTGGGAAGAGAAACAAAATAAGGGGCTTTGGTTGCTCATGAGTTTTTGCATTCAATATCATCTTTTTCTTTATCAAGATTTTTTCTTAAGTTGGATATGATGAAGGCATATGATAGGGTGGATTGTTCTTTCTTGATGCAAACACTGAAGAAGTTTGGTTTTCATGATAAATGGTGTAAATGGATTCATTCTTGTTTGTCTGATGCAATGTTTTATGTGTTAATAAATGGAATACCTTCAGGATTTTTTTAAGTCCTCTCAAGGGGTGAGGCAAGGTGATCCCTTATCTCCCTTCCTATTTATTGTTCTTGCAAAAGCTTTAAGTAGATCAGTTAAAAGGGCTCATTTGGAAGGAAAATGGAAAGGAATTCATTTGCCAAATACCAGATTAACAATTACTCATTCATTATTTGTTGATAATACAATTTTGTTTGGGTTGTCTACTATTGATAAAGCTAAGAAAATTAAGGAAGTTTTGCAAAGTTATTCTTTAGCATCTGGTCAAAAAGTGAACTCAAGTAAATCAAAAATTTACATATTTCATACAGATTCAGTGATAAGGGATAAGATTATACAAATTATAGGTTTTCAAGTTGTAGATTTTCCTTGTAAATACTTAGGTATTCCCTTTTTATTGGTCATAATAGAGTGTCCTATTGGGATAAGATAATTCAAACAATTAAATCAAGAATATCAAGTTGGAAGGGGAGATGGCTATCTATAGTTGGTAGAATAATACTCATTAAATTACTCTTGTCATCCATTCCAAATTATTTTATGGCAGTCCTAAAAGCTCCTAGAATAGTTATTTCATAAATAGAAAAGATAATTAGATCCTTTTTATGGAAGGGCAATATGGATTCTAAAAGAAAAATCCCTTTAGTTTCATTGCAAAGTATTTGTAAAGATAAACAAAATGGTGGGGTTGGGTTGCATGATATGTCAACATAGAATGTTACACTGGTAGCAAAATTTGTATGGAATTTGTATACAATATCACAAGCAAAATGGTGTAAAATTATGTAATGTAAGTATCTAGACACAGATAATCCAACTTGTATTCTTACTATGTCTAATCCTCTTAAAGGGTATATGATGTGAAATTTCTTGGTTGATTGTAGAAAGGTAGTAGTTCAATATTTGTCTTGGGAAATTCATAATGGGGAAAGTGCAAATTTCTAGCAAGACTCATGGAATGGGCTACCGCCATTGGAAAAATTGTATGACTTTCATGCTGCAATTGTTTATACAACAAATAACTAGGGATTAAAACTTAAAGATTATATTATGAAAGTAGATGGTCAAACAAGAGCAGTAATATGGAAAGTTTTTCCTCCAACTATCATACCACATGATCAGCAAATTGAATTAGTAAATGCTCTTAAGTGTAGAAAAATTTTCATAGGGAAGGAGGATGATAAATTGATTTAGGAACCTTCAAAAACTAGTAATTATACAGTTAAAATGGATTATAAGGATGCTATGTCGAATAGAGATTAGGGGTGTAATCAAATGGATTTATCATTTTGTTGGAATTTGATGGTTCTACCTAAAGCAGGATGTTTCTCTTGGTTGGCATTAAAGCATAGGGTCTTAACAAGTGATAGGTTGGTTAAGCTTGGAATAGCTAATCCATTTAAATGTGTGCTTTGTGAAGAATTCATTGAAGAAGTGGATCATTTATTTTTAAACTGTTCATTTGCTAACTCATGTTGGTGTTTTGAACAATCCAAACTAGGGTGGACATCACCCCTACCTCACAAACTTTGGGATTTGTTCATGTCTTGGCCTACTTTATATAAGACTTCTCTTTTTTGCAAGTTTATGGAAGGTAATTCCTTCTTCTATGATATGGTGTATTTGGTGGGAAAGGAATAATAGAATATTTAGAAAAGAAAAATATAGTTTGGATTTGGTATTGGTAAATTTGCAAAAGACTATTTGTGAAGTTACTAATGTTTATGTGCAAAGCAATAAGCATGTGGGCTCTGCATTTACAAAATGGGATGCCAAATAGTTAAAGAGCTGAGAGCTTTCGGTAGTTCCTTTTAAAGGCAATATGGTATCGGTTGTAAATAGAAAAACTGACAGAAAAAAGGTGGTTTGGTTACCTCCACCTGAGGGTTTTATTAAGTTAAATTTTGATGGTGCTTCACGAGGTAATCCAAGATTATTTGGGGTTGGGCAGTGCTAAGGGACCATGAGGGATCAGTGTTAGGGGAAAAATAAATTTCCTTGCCAAATGGTACAAACAATCAAGCAAAAGTACATGCTCCTTTTCATGGTTTACTTTTAGCAAATCTTCATGAATTTTCCAAGTTGGTAATTGAAGGAGATTCTTTGTTAATAGTAAATCCTTGCAAAGATAAAAAATCATGTAACTGGAAAATTAGCTATGTTTTGAAACAAATTTTACTTTTATTAGAAAAGTTTGAAATGTATCAAATTAATCATGCTTATAGGGAAGTAAATCAAGTGGCAGATGGACTTGCAAACATAGGATGTGATCAATATTTCAAGGTTAAAATGTATGGTGAAGATATCACAGAGTTTTCATTGAATGTGTAGGAAATGATACATTGGGATGCAAGGCATATGGTATCATAGCTAGCAATAAGTACAAAAACAAATTAGTTGGTAGTGTTTATGCATAAAAACAAAACAATTATATGTAGGAGGTTGTGGAAGAGTGATATGTTTCTAATTTTGAAATCATGGAAGAGATCAAAAAATATGATGGTTGGTCATAATTATGCATGAGGAATTAGTCAAGTTGGGCATATATTAAAAATAGAGCTTTAATGTGTAGAAGAAATTAGCAGAAAAGTGATGCTAAAGTTGCTAGATTTTATGCTCATATAGAAGAGAAGGTGATAGTTCAAAGATCATGAACATGAAAAGTTGGTTCATAAAGGTGGAAACAAAGAGTGGGAAGTGTTTTGTTCTATTAATTTTGTTATTTTTTTGCAGGAATGATGATATAGAAAGAAGCTAAAAGTCACGTTCATAAAAGTATAGTGGAGGTTTCAGAACATTAGCTACAATGATTTTAAAACAAGTTAATTGTTAAGGATATAGTTCATGGAATGGAATGGGCAATTATGATACACCAAATACAAGAAAATTCAAAGAACGGAGGAAAAGACAATGAATAAGCAATCATTAATCATAGTGTAATATTTGAAGGTGGCTGAAGGTGGTAGTTTCAAATGTTTGAACATCATATAAACAAATGATAAAAGCAACTAGATGAAATCTCGTGGGTTTTCAATAATCATTTGGAGGTATAGCTCAAGGAAGAGAACGTGATTCAGAAAGCAAGCAAACATGAACTTTTAGTTTAGTGATGAAGTTTTGGCTATAAAAACAGAGCATAGTTAGTAAAATGTAGTCATCTGGAATTGAATGTGGATAAAGAACCGGTATTGTAGTGGATGTGACTAGAGAATTACAGTTATTAGTGCCAAGGTGAATGAAGACTTTGCGGAAACAATATCTACCAGAAGCGACAAACAACAAACTTGGTGTTTGTAAGTTTTTGTAAAATTTTCATGACTCGAGCTCATTGTTTGTTTTGGTTTTAAGTTGCTCGCTATTTTTCAAAATAGCAGTATGTTTTGGGAATCTATGTGAATGAGTTCTAGTTTAAGTATAGTTTATGATGGGTGGTTCTGGGTAGAGGGCATATTTGTGAAATATTTTGTGTATAGTTTCTGGTCGATGGTTCTAGGTAGAGGGTATCTCTGTGAATTTTTTTTTATTATATATTTCTCAATGGTGTCTATAGTGTTATCTAGATGGTTTTATTCTGAATATTTCTAGGTGGAGTTTGTGATTTAATCATTGTTTCTGATGGACGGTTCTAGGTAGACAACATCTTTGTGAAATAATTTTTGTTTAAGTATTGTTTCTAATGGGAAATGATTTTGTACTTACAAAATGTTTCAATTGAAATGGTAAACAAAGGGATTAGGCTAAGAGTGATAATAATTTTCCAATAATTTTGAAAAAGTGGTGATGGATATCAAACAATGTAGCCTCCAGTTTTGTGGTTATCACTGGGAGTTAACATTATGGTTGTGTTCTCAGTTATAGGGTTTGCGAAGATTCATTTCAAATGGCTAAGGAATATAATCCAAAGAATTTTAGAGTACCTGTGAAAGTTAAAGGATATGGAATACCTTTCTCAGAGGAGGTGTCAGAGGAAGACATGGCTTAATTCTTTCAAATTTCAAGCCCCAACATAGTAGATTGTATAAAAGCAATAATTGGGGAAGAATTCATCCACCCAGACTCACCAAGGCTCATGTTTCCATCAAATTTATTATCTATATTTCTGTCAAATACAATGGATATGCTTCAATCTTTTGAGGCTTTAAGAATTGTGTTTATAGTAGAAGTATTGCCAGAAGTAATGAATGAATATGAATTGTTAAAGGAAGTATAGAAATATAATATGGATAATGGTGAAGCTTATGTTGCAGGCATTTTTCAAAAGGAAATACCTCAAAGAGAAAAAAGGATTTGTAACAGTGTATTCAACCATGAAGAAGGGGTTAAGAGATGATGATCCTGGAATGCTTTATTGTGTGTTTCCAATGCATGCTGAGGAATTGGGAGAGCACATGATTGAAATGTTTAAGGAAAAATATTTTGCTATTTCATACATTCTGCATAGAAGGAGTCAAGTTCATATTCCAAGCATTTCTCAGAATTTTCAAATCCATGCACAAGAATTAGTTGAGGGTCAGGTGATAATATGTTTGATCTGAATGAAGTAGTACAAAATGTTAATGAAGGGGATGATGTCATGATGGAGTGATGAAGCTGATAAATGGTGTAATTAGTTTTTAGTCATATATGATAGAATATGCATCATCAAGATTATGTTATAGATGGTAATTTTCAGACTTTTATAGAGCTAAAAATATAGATAGTATCAAGTTGATAAGGGATTTCCAGTACTATAAATCTGGATTTTCTTATTTTTTTTCAAATGTTAATGCAAAATACTTAAGCTCGGGCCTTTTATCGATAAAAAATAAATAACATAATATATGTTATACATAATATAATGTATATTATATTATATATTTCAAAAAAACCATTGCCAATTAAATATGGTCAAGTCCCAAACCTGACCATATTATAAAAAAACTATAATTCGGGAAATGGATATCCATTTTAAAATGGATATCTGTTTCCTATGTTATAAACCAATTAAAGAAAACCCGAGAGCTAATTTTATTTATTTGTGCATGGGTTTTTTAATTCTGCAACTGGGATATCCATTCACCAGAGGTCAATTTGATCAAAATCTATCAAATTTATAAGGTATGTTTGGATTTTTCAAATTTTATTCAATTTCTATTCATTTTGCATTGATATTTTAAATTTTAATCAAAAATAGTTTAAATTTGATAGATTTTTTATTGCATTAAAACCATTGTTAATTTTGAAAAAATTATCAATTAACAAGTTTAAAATGGATCAATATGAAAATCCTAACCCTACAAAAGATGAAAACCTAATCCCCGCACAAAATAAAAACCTTGATCCTATACAAAATGAAACCCCGATCCTGCACAAAATGAAAACCCTCCAAATCCTCCTTCACTGCAATTGTTGTTTCCAAATCAAAATGTGCCAACAATACACGAGTCTATTCATAGAAATTTAGATCAATTAAGAAAATTATGTCAAATCTATGAGACACTCGATGAGCTATCAAACATGAAAAACACTTTGGAAACAATAATTTCAAATGTTGAAAGTTTGGAAACTCAACATAATAGATTTGCACAGTGACGAGAGGAACAAAGACAATTTTATGCTAATGGGTTATCATATGATGAGGTTGAGGAACTTGATATTGAGAAATCCCAATTAGCCCAGTTATTCATCGATCAAAGAATAGGATAGCATGTTAATGTGTGGAAACAAAAATTTTCAATTAAATGGTGCACCCATAGAGGCATATGAGATGATTTTTGGAGACGTTGGTGGATGGTTTTTGATAAACTATCAACAAAAATCTTGATGTCCCTCAATATTTTCTCCAAAAATTATATGTTCAGTTTGTGCTAGGGAAACATGTCAATTTGACATGTGAGATTTCTAGGGTGTTGGTAGAGGGATGCCATAGGATAGACCTAGAGCACACCGAGTCACCCCAGTTTTTCCTCCTCCACCTATTGCTGCTCTAACTCCACTACCTTACCCTATGATTTTTGTAGATGCAAGGACTTTGATCATTTATGCATTACATTCGTTGAGTGATCATTTGGTCATGCAGAGCCATCATGTTGTGCAACCATTTGATGGTGCATCTCATCATGGTGGTGTTGCACCTAATACATCCTAGCATGATGGTGGCACACCTACTGGAGTAGCTCCCATTGGTACATTACCATCATCTCCCATTGGTACACCGCCATCAGCTCTCACTGGTAAATTGTCCTCTTTGGGACATATATGTGTGCCTCATCGTTGCGTGATGTACAACAATTTATGTTTTGGTCCTCTCTAACGGTCCATTGAGGGTCCCATAGACACATTTGACTATGAGGTTCATGATATGTTAGATGTAGGAGTTGATAGAGCATGGATTGGAGCATTTTTAGGAGAGAACTCGATTGCCAGGGATGATATGGGAGGACTGGTAAGACTTAAAGTAATTTCATAGTGTGTTTTATGTAAATTCTTTCATATTTTATGAGAGATATTTGTACTAATATATGCTTATGTGTTGGAATCTTTCAATTGTTGATAGAGGAGCAAATGTTGGAAGTGTAGGAGAAAATGAATATTGCCATTTCATTTGTCCTAGAGAATCAATATAAGGTAAATTATTTAAATTGTTATTTTAGATGCTAATTTTTTAAATCTCTTATATTTAAATACATTTACTACATATATTGATAGTCTAATGTAGTCTATTTTTTTTATGCAACAACCTGGTTCTTATACAACCTTGTTGACTGGGTCTAACCCATTGGATGAAGTTGCACAATAGGTATATATTTTTATTTATTCTCGACATTATAATTATATGTGCATGTACATTTACATTCTTGTCATTTTTTATATAGGAAACCATCTTAGCTGATTAATCCACTATGAGCCCGTCTAGTGTCATAACATCACAAGTATGTGTTTATTTTATATTACATATCATTTACATTTAGATAGGAGTAGATATGTGATTAGTAGATATGATTATTTACCAACAATTCTATGTTAATTTGTATCATTTTTATTTTGTCTACTATACTCCCCTGTTCGACTCAGTACTATGATGAGTGTGAGACCATTACTTTATACGAGGACTCTTGATCGTCCTAAGGGACAATCATATGCAGAACGTCTTGTAGAAAAGAGAGCAATATTTGAGGTAAACAAGAATTGCATTATTGATATGGTATAGTACATGTATATTGATTTTGATGTTAAATTTGTAATTTATAAATGATGGCACATATAAGTTTCTATTTACTAGCCTATCTTTTCAACTATTCACATAATTTAATCTAATTTGTGGTTTGAAATATTATTGTGCAGGAATCTTCAGAGCAAATAACTTCTTCGAGGAGGTTCAATTTTGATGGTCCAACACAGGACCAGGATATGATATAGATTGACATGTGCTTAGGGTTTGATAGATCTTGAGATGGCATATATGCCACATTTTATAAAACATGTTGTAAAACTTGTTCTAAGTAGGCATATGCCAAATTTGTATATGCACAAACATAATTATTTTGTAGTTTGATATATAAGAATTGGTATTTGATCTAATTTTTTCCTCATGTGCATGTCTTTCTACTTTGAATTTTCAAAATGGAATGTATAATTATCATAGAATGGTTTAAAGTTATGATTGATAATGTATGTTATAGATTAATGAAAATACATTATAATAGAACTTATGAATTACAATTGGTAATCCATCTATTTCTTTGAGGAGTTTTTGACATTATTTTGTTTTATAAACTTGTGTAATGAAGTGTGCAGCTAATTTTTAGTTCAAAAGAAGTTAAAATTAATGAAAAGTGGATACAACTTAATGAAATGCATTTCATGTTATAGTGTTCATTCAAAAGTAATATAATCATCTTGATAAAAATCAATGTCACTCAATGTTCATTCAAGCTTAATAACATGTAAAAGGTATAAAATCATCTTGAGTAAGAATCAATATCTTTCAACCATAGGGTTTTGATACAACCTTCAAATAAAGTCCTTACGACTAAAAAAGATACATGTTCATTAGATTGCTCATGTGAAATCTATACAATAATCACAATTAACAATTAAGATATCACTCAACCATGATGCAACCATTAAATAAACCAAATGAGTGTGATACTACCATGAAACAAACCAAATAAAACTCTATGACATGCATGTTATTTGACCTTTGGCATGCAATTTGTATTATCGTAATGCACAACAATGAATGTTGCTAAACATAATTGATGTAGAGCAGGGGTTTACTTCGATCTAATGGAGGCATATTTCACAACAATGGACTTGTACAACTTCATGACACTTCAAAATCTTCAAAATACACTAGAAAATATTTAGGCTTTGTGGAAATGACATAATTAAACCAAAAATGACTCACAAGGTCTCATATTTCATCAAAATATAGGGTCTTCCTATAGACTATCCCAAGTTACCTTCTTGTCCACTCAAGGGTCACAAACACCTGAATGGGTTATAAGGCGTAAAATTCTTACCCAACAATTGGAGAGTATTTCATAGGGTAAACATGACATGTTCAACTCAATTAAGCCACTCAAGAAGTCATGGTTCTCTACGAATGAACTCTTTCGTCATAGGATGCCTTATTCACTAGTAACCTTTCAATTAGGAACTGTCCTTTGTAACTTTTAGAGAAGACCTTCAATAAAAACTATGAGAACCGATTTAGATACCCTTTTAGAAGTTACAAAACATATCCTAAAATGGGTATATGTTACTTTGTAACAAATGCTCAAACCTGGACTGTCTCACCTAGATTTAGGCCTACTTAGGCTTGGGACAACAGTGTAGCAAAAAAAAATTCAATCCCAAACTCCAAATCTTCTTTCCAATGGCTCAAACCAGTCACAAATGGTCTATTAAAAACTTTCAAACCAACTCCAACCCTTCACGAAGAGCTTCTCCCCAAATCCCAACTTCTATGCAAGTTCTTATGCCAAATGCCTAATGAAATGAGGCTAGGGAATCATCATAAATGCATCAAACTATCTCCCCAAATCCTACCAATTTGTGGGAACCTAGAATACCTTCAAAATATCTATTCCACCAAGTTTCATCAGTTTCTAGTAGGTGGAATGGATTCTATGTAATTTTCTTTCCTTCAAACACTCACACCTAGGGTTACAAGCAATTTTTAAAAAATTAATGAATCTCACTCAAATATTAACCAAATTACATGAAATCACCACAAAAAGAAAGAAGACTCAAATTAATATCAATCCCAATTGGTTAGAGCTCAATTCTTGTCCGTACAAAACCATACAATTGACTAAAACAACAAAGTAATGTTCAAATTTTACAAAATTAGTGTACTTTATTGCTTTGAATTAACACCAGACAGTCTCTAACCTTTGGATAAACCTTACACAATCATATTTAAGAATGAAATCACATTTTACAACTTTCCTTTGGGCTTCAACTATCCAACTACCTCCATTACAACCGGTGACCTTTCACATTCTTGATTTTTTGCATTTTGCAACTATGACAACTTTTTGCAATTTTGACATTTTTTGCAAATTGAACTCATAAACCACCTAACAACCTCTAAATGAACTCAAACACACCTAAAAAGGTCTTAATTGGACTCATTACATCAAAAACACAAAACTAAATAAAAAATGAACAATTTTCCTCATGGAGGCATGAAGTCAACTAGGTGGTCATGCACCAATAATGCATCATTAAGAAAAGTGTGCATACTATATGGGTAAATTTACATTAGGAATGGTCATGTTTTGCACCCAAACATGCTGAATCACTCTGAGCTACATTGGACCAGTGATTTCCCTTAATAGTCCAAAGTGTAAAAAAACAACAATCTTTGACGGGTTGTTACCTCAAAATTGTGATGCTTATAAACTCTCTGTCAGAGGCTACAAGATCATGTTGAGACCTTCTTCAATAACCTCTCTCGATTTTTTCTATTTTGGAGGTGTTTTCTCATGGTGACAAGTTTTCAATTGAGGAAAAAGTTATCGGACCCAAAATGAATTAATAAAGATTTTAAGTGATTTAGCTTTTTCTACAACTCATATGACC
>VDFB02148343.1:0-27104 GCA_007258455.2 Sequoia sempervirens
CATCTTCACCATGAGTTCCTTATGTACCTTCTCTTGCACTATTTAGGGTAAAACGGATTGTGGGACATATCGAAAAACACTTGAAAATAAGTAGACCAATGAGAATGAGATATATAATGTATTGACTAAATAGATTCTTCATGCTCTTGAGAAGTTGAGAGATAGATAAATAATTGCATGTTGGAAAACACTGTGGGTTGTGAGTGATTGCATTCTTCTCGTTCTAAGCTCAAGTGTTGAGATCTTGGGGATGATTTCTAGGTGGGGGATACATAAAACTAATTAAATTGACTTGAGGGGTGACTAACAAATTGGGTTATTATGTGTAGATGGTTTTGTACAAACTCTATAGGGACATTTTTCTCTAAATGCTTCATGATATGTTTACATTTTCTGGTATACACATGTTCATAAATAAATACTTTTCTTATCAGATGCTTATTTCATTGGAGGAATATATTTATTGGCATTGGTCTCTTAATGGTAGGAATACGAGGACTTATCCACAATCAATGGAAGACATTTAGCGTTAATGACAGGTAAAGTCTATGACTTTACTTTGGAAATGACCTAGTAATACTGAAAAATGTGTCTTTTTATATATATGGCTGAAAGTTAGAAGAAATGAGCAATAGTATAAAGTAACTATGAGATTAGTTAGTATTAGATTAATTATATGTCTACATGTATATACATATACATATATATATATATATATATATATATTGATAGGTATATATGTACATACATATGTATGGTTATGCATATATGTATGTACATATATAGCTATACATATATATGTGTGTGTCTATGTGTATATATATAATTAATCTGATAATTAACATGTAGTTCACTTAATTTTTGATACTGATAATTGATAAGAGTATATCATTGTCTTCATATGCCTTCATCAAACCACGCGTATGGGTCTACCTAACAAAGTTTTGTGATTATTTTTTATTGAAAATGACTAAAACATAGTGTAATTAGTGAGAACACAGAAAATAGAAGGTTGAAACCATCATCAAACATATAAGGCCTAAAGGCTAAAACCATGCATACGTGTTAACTTAATCGCGGGTTGTTGGGCAACTTTAAGCCCTAAAGTCTTCATCTCCTACGGTTTCCTTCCACATAGTGTAATTAGTGAGAACACAGAAAATAGAAGGCTGAAACCATCATCAAACATATAAGGCATACAAATTTGATGTTCCAATAACAAACAATAGTAGCATTAGGACACATTTTATAATCATATCATAGTTATATTTTGAATCAAACTGCAATAATTGATTAGGTGGTGCGAGAGAAAAACATGGCTAGAACATACTTGAAACATAATTACATCAACATTATCACATCTTATAATCATATCACATTTATAACTTTAAGCAGATAAACAGATCTGATTTGCAAACCAGATCACCAAAATATACAACTACATCGATCAAAAGTCAATCTTCAATATGGACATCATCAACTATCCATATTTCTAGGAAAAGGTGGCGGCGTGATATATCCGCCAGTAGCTGAGTCAGGTCCACTTGTAGGAGGTGATATTTGGTTAATACCTCCTTGAAGGCATGTTGCTATTTGAGCAAGTAATGCCTAGCTTGCATCAGCATTCAATCCCATTTGTTGTGAGTCACTCCCAACCTACATATTGTTGATGGCTGTAAAGGCTGGTGTTAAAAAGCTCATCATATCAAGCAGGATAGGATGATGGGTGGGTATAGGATCCCCCACTGTAGACTTGTGTTTTCTCTTCTCTACTTGTTTTGCTTTCCTTTCTACTTCCTTTTGTAGACATTCAGCCTTGTCCTACTCCTGTCTAATGGCTTTCTCTTTCTTTCTTATCATTTTCTACTCATCTTCTATCACTTTCCTTGCTTGCTTCTCAACCCTTGCTACTTCCTTTATAATTGCTTCTACTTCACAGTCTTCCTTTCTCTACAAAATCTGCTCCTTCTTATGTTGCTACAACTCCTCTTTCCTTTTCTTCTCTGCCTCTTGTTGGTTGAACAATTTGATGAAGGCATCAGATGTTAGTACTTGGGACTACCTACTAAGGTGAAGCACTCCTGAATGACCTCTCTTTTATGTTCCTTGCACCCTCTGCACTGGAAGTTTCAAAAAAATTCTGATTGGTCTTGTTGATTATGATCCATCATGTGGGGTGCATGGCACAAACTCAACTTCTTCCTCACTAATAGCATTCTCATCTTCACTTTGACCATCACTATTGTCTTACCAATTTGTTGCATTAGTGAAGTAATGTATCAATTCAGGTGGATCAACCTGTGGTGGGGAAGGCATTGAGAGGTTGAATTCTTCCTCAATTGGATTTATTTGCACTCCAAGGTTTGTGGCTACTTCATGCATCCATTCTGGTTGGCTAACTTGAGTTGGAAAACTCAAGCCTGTTGATGTACTGGCTATATCTTTAGTGGAGGGTGCACTAATTGGTTGAACTTCTAGTTGGAAATCTGGTAAAACTTGTTGGTTTTCTAGTTGAATGTCTAATGTAGCTTCATCACCCCCACTGCATTCTGCTACAACACCACTTGCCACTTCCCTTGCATCATATTTTCTCACAAAACCATCGATTACGTCCTCATTGTAACCAAGAAGATGCAAGCATGTCTCTGCTGCCATAACATCATCCTCAGTTTCCATTGTGATAGGTTCATCTTTTGTTCTAGGAGATGCAACATCATCCTCAAAAACATAGCCCTCACTTGGGCCCATGTCGTTGTCAAGGGCTGACTGATCAAGAGGCCATATTCTTGTTCTGCATAACCCACTAAGAATGTTGCTCTGGTTTCAAGGCTTTTTTGAAAGCTTTGCTTGCAAGACTTGCCAACTCTTCACATCCAATATCAATATGCAGGTTTGCAGCCTGCCAAATAGTACTTTCCTCTCTGAAATATGCCTTGAATGGAGAAAAAATGTTGACATCCAATGGCTGTAGCTTGTGACTACTATGAGCAAGGAGCATTAGCAGGTCTATTCCTAATTTTTGTGATTGTTTAATGGTCTTGAAAGCCACGTGGCTACCATGACTGTCAAAAATGAGAAGGGCCCTATTTGTCAGTGAAACCCCACCAAGGATATTAGCTGCAAAGTGTTCTAACCATTGGAGAAATAGTTCCTTTGTCATCCACGCATGTTCTTGGACTGCCATCAATGCCCCTACCTCACAATTAAAGATAGAGTTTTGCATGTGCCTCTTTGATTTAACCAAGTAGAACCCGAGAATGCTTATCCCAGCTACACTTACACAAGCCAACACTATGATCCACTCTCTACTTTTTGAAACCAAATGTGGTACACATTTTGTACCCAATTTAGCAATAACTCTCATGCCACAGTTCCTACCAGCTTGAATACCAGTCTCATCGCAGTTCCATATTCGACTAGCTCCATAGTGGTTAAGTTTCATTAGGTTCTTGAGGTTGTTGTAGAATTCTTGCATGATAGAAGAACAAACCATAATCACTCTATCACTGTCCACTACTTTAGCTATTCTGATTGTCAAATCTAGGTGCCTTCTTTGAAATCCTACCCACCATGACCTCCCAAGGACCCCATTTGTGAAAGGATTAGGTCGACCTACAATTATTTGGGAAACTGTGGCTTGTAGTTGATTTACTTGCAGTCCATGGCCCAATCTTGCCATGTCCTTGCACCATTCAAATACTTCAGTCTCCTCCTCTTCAGTTAAAATTGTATGTGGACCCCTCCTCTTTGTGGTGGTTTTTCCTAACAGCCATGCCCTCAAACTACTAGGTGGCATACCCCACTTGATTTCTACTGCCCTGATTGACATGTTTTGTTCTTCAACACTCTTAACTGCTCCTTCCATATTAGCATATGTCCACTTCCTAATGGGTATAGGTGAGGGAAGTTGCACAGAAGGTTGAACATTTGGCTGAATAGGAGGTTCAGCTTCTGTTGTGTTGGTGGCTTCATCTACAGAATTAGGAACATCTTGTGGGCAGGGATTTGCATGAACTTTCTCATCAGGCTATGTTTCAATGAATTTCACCCCACGAGTTACTCAAATTGCACATTTTCCTCTTCCTACAACCCTTGTAGTCCTTCTAGCAGGTGCCATTATTTTCCAATTAACCTACATGAACAATAAAAATTGAATAACTTGTTAATGCAGCAAAGAATAACATGAGATTAGTTCATAGAATAATGTGAACAGAAATCATAGCGCTCAAACATTAATGACGCCCAAAAAAACCCACTATTGAAAAAGAAATCTTTTATGTGATAAGAGGTGGAGACTTAGTAATCAGGATTTCTGGATAAAACTGTGTGCAATTTCTCTTCATCAACGTTTCAGATCACATACTCCATGATCCAAAACATTGATGAAGAAAAATTGCACATAGTTTTATCCAAAAATCTTGATTAAAACCTACTGTTGAAAAAGAAATCTTGCAGGTGAAGAGAGGTGGAGACTTAGTAATCAGGATTTCTGGATAAATATGTGTGCAATTTTTCTTCATCAACGTTTCAGATCATGGTATGATCTAAAACATTGATGAAGAAAAATTGCACATAGTTTTATCCAGAAATCTTGATTACTAATGGTCATGGACTGTGGAAACAGAATGTTATTAAGAGGTGGAGATGTTTTATGCAGCTCCATATAAGATTAAATGAAAAAATCTTTGAAGATTAAGTATCTTATTATATACCCAATAAATTTCATGATGATAATTGGTTAAAATTCTGTCAATGTTCTGTTTAAATCAGATTACATGTGATTACTTCATAGTATAATGTCATTAAAAGGTATAGCAGTCAAAATTTTGATGCCATAGAAAGAATAACACAAAGTAATTCATGACAAAATAAGTCAGAATAAGACAGTCAAACCCTTCATACCATACACAGAAATGATTTTGACAGATTCCAAAATGCAATCAAACACCATCGAACCCAAAAAAAATCCACTATTGAACAAACAATCTTGTAGGTGAGAGAGGTGGAACAAATTTGTACTCGTCACTTGTAAACTCTACATGGCTTGATATGAGGAAACAGTACATGGCATGACTATATGACTATATGACTATATGACTATATATATATATATATTTATGTATATATGTATGTATGTATATATGTATGTATGTATGTCTACAATCCGATAAGAATATGACAGAATAAGATAGAATAATTCACGAGGGATCATTTTTCTACCAGTCGGTAATCACATGTAAATATAAATGATTACAGTCAAACCCTTCATGCCATACACAGAAATGATTTTTAAAGATGCCAAAATGCAATCAAACACTAGATTCTTACTAGATTTATATATATATATATATATCTATACAATCTGCTATGATGAAACCCTACACATTATTAAAGACGGATTTAGAATATAACTATGATATGATTAAAAAATGGGTTATGCTGATGTTATTATATTTGATGTATGGTATAATGCTGCTATTATAATCTTTGATTTATGATGAATGCAGGTGAAAAAAATGTAACTACGATATGATTAAATAATGGATAATGCTAAGTTGAATAGCTCATTGAAAGCAAAATTATTGGTATGCTTGAAAATAATGTAAGCACTGAGTACATAAATATAAATATAATGTAACTACGATATGATTAAATATTGCTAAGTTGAATAGCTGAGTGAAAGGAAAATTATTTGTATGCCTAAAATTAATGTAAACATTAAGCCTTAAGCTTGATAATAATGAAAACACTGAATATATTGAATAAATAAAACATTATGCCTAATAAATATAAAAGAGTATATTGAGTAATGAAACAAACAACAAAAATGTAGAACAATATGGCTGAAAATAATGTAACCAATGAGTACCTAAATAGAAAAGATTATATTGAATATTGAAACAAATGTAACCAGCGAGCACTTAAATAGAAAAGATTAACCATGAATATGTTGTAAAACAAAGAGGGTGAAAATAATGTAAACACTGAGTACATAAAAATAAAAGAGAATATCGAATAATGAAATGGACAACATAAATGTAAATCCAGTATACTGATAAATAAAAACATGAATTTACTTATTCTAGGTGTACCGACTTGAATAAGCTCCCTTTTAAGAGGAATGTACAGAAGTTGCCTTAGTAAGCTCTGAAGTCTGCAGAGGATATTTAGGAATTCATAATGAAAATGACCATGGAAATTCCCTCTTAAAAGTTCATTCGAATGGGTAAATTGAATGCATTGAATTGTGGTGGGTGAGTTTCAAATTTGAATTTTTTGTGGGAAACAATCTGTTATTTCATGTTGCAATGGCCATCTATGCCTGAGTTTTGTCATGGCCTTTAGGAAATCAATTTTATATTTGGTTTAATTGTCAAAATTGGTGACTCTATTAAATTTAGTCAGATATATCAAATATACTATGTTTTTTGGTATATTAGGAGCCTTACACCATTAATTGTTTATGCAAGTACCAGAAGTAGACTGAGTTAATGCATGAAGATGTCAAGGGATGTGTGGGTGATTGTGCAACTGATAGCTTATAAAGTTATTCAATGTTTTGTATTATGTTAGAATGTTGACTATTAACTGTTTATAATGTTTTAAATTATGTGACATTGTGCACCATTAACTGTTTATGTATACATGTAAATACAATGCATGGAGTGGTTATTGTAAACATCATTGTACCTTTTTTAATTCATAAATGACTTTATTTTGTATAAGTTGACTTGTGTTGAAAACATAATTGTATCAATATATGTTTAAATTTGTTTTTTTTTGTTGGTTGGTTACAAACTAAGTAGTGAACATATACTGGTGTAATGTCTAATTTTTAATTGGCATAACTACAACAATTTAATGACTAAAATGTAAACAGATATTAGGGGGGACAGTTGAAGGAGGAGTGAATGAAAATCGGATCATGAATGGCAATTGGGGGTTTTCCCCTATAGAACAAAACTCAAACAATTATTTAGAAAATAAAAAAACTACAGACAGTTTACGTTAAGTACAAACGAAATTTTTAAATTAAATAATTTTTGCCAAACAAAGCTGATTAAGAAGGCCACGCTCCACTTTGATGGGATATAAACCAACCTTATAATGCAAAAGAGTGAAATCACTGTGATATAAATTAACTACAATCTTCATAACACCAGTCATGCTAAATAGCATTGAGAGAAAAATTCTCTCTTTACATGTAGTTGGAGTCAAGAAATCTTCCCTAGTCCTATAGGTTGTAGGCGACATTTTAATCTGTCACTCATACCCTTACAAAAAATGATTTTGACAGATCTTAATTACACAAAAAAAATCATGTGATACGAGTTACGGTCGCAGCAGAGAACATGAAGGCCCTGCAAAAACTAGACAAAGGTGACAGGAAATATGTGGTGAACACAACTTCTATCCTCAACTACTATAGATAGTACCAAAATAATTCCAGCTATCTCTTTTACACCTATGATATTAGGAATATTCTTGAATGTTGGCTCATTTCCTATAAAATCCCTCACTTGTCTTCTCATTTCATCACAAATAATAGTTAGAGTTGATTTTTCTAATGATGAAGATGAAGGAGTTTCAGCTGCTCAGCCTGTTTCTGCTTATTTGCATTGTTACAGACTTGGAGAATGTTGAGGCCATTCAGGCGAAAGTTCATGATATCTACCATTTTCCATTTCTTTTGGATCATTTGGTGTATTTTCATAGCATACTTGTGTTGGTGAGCTTTCTCCTAGCACTATTTCCTTTCTTCTTCTTTCATTACTTTCTATACATTTTTGTTATCTAATTATCTGAGGAGACTTGAAAAACTAAAGTAGGGGACTGACTGGGGTAGTCTTCTAAAAATAGCCCAAACATTTTCCTTGGTCTTGTGTGTGTAGGTGTTTTCTAGTTAGAGTTCTTTGAAGTACCAAGTTGCAAGGAGTTTGGTACCACTTTCCCACATCCTTTGTCAATTCAAATAGTTTAGTTAAAGTATTTTTCTTGTTGTATTTCAATTATGTACTTGTTTATTATTCTATCATAGCATAAAATATCTACTAGTTAGAATTTTAGTTGTATTTCTCATGTTTTAATGGTCTCAGAAGTCTTCTATCCATACAAACGCCAACACCCCACTAAGATGTCAGCACAGTGTGTTGGGGTCCATGTCTTGTGCTAGTCTCCTCAAGTAGAGAGCTATCTAAGCAATAGGTTAGACTCTGAAAATCAGCTCATTTGGCTCCCTGAGACAATCGAGTTAGCAAAAGGATAGTAGCAACTAGATTGTTGTTCCTTTTCAACCTTAATTAATTCACCTTTTCAAATCACTTAGCAAACCTTGAGGTAGATCAAGGAAGCCTATTGTTTGGGACTCTCCCATCACCTAGAGTCCTAGAGTAGTCAATCCCCCTCCTTTGTATTTAGGTGAACTCAGCGTGAACTATTCTTGTTCCATTTTGTAGTGTTGAAGGAAACTTCTCTTATATTCTAGATCTGTTGTAGGTTTGTCCATTACAGGGCACATAGCCTTGCAAATGAATGTAAAACCCCTAGCACTGTAGTTAGAAGGAACCTTAGGTGTTAGAAAGTGAACTATAGATATGCGACCATCTGATATCCAAACCTTTGGAGTATCCTAAGGAAGTCCTCTCGAAGTACATAAACATAGCCTTCTCCTTTATACATTCTTGGTTGCATCAATAGGAACATCGTAACTGGTGTTCTAGTTCATCCCACGTGTTGTGTGAATGTTATAATAGAGGAGAATTTGTTGATAAATTTATTACATAAGGATGGGTATGATGAATTGAAGATCACAATACGTATACACAATGGAATCTCAATCCCTCTAATTGGTTCCATCTTTCTCTTCATCTTGGTGGGACCCAAGACTATGAATGCTCGTTTTGATCTCATCCTAGAGTCAAACTTGTTTAGGCTGAAACTAGGCATCAAATGACTTATTTCCATGAATGCATTCACTTTGATAATTTATAAGTGTTTAAATTTTTCTGATGAGGGATTTCTGCATGTTATGCATGACATCAGATATAAACCTCTGGTCTCACATGGTGGCTACAAGTTATTTCGCTATTTTCCTACCCCAATTGGTTTGTTTCCTCCAAGGATGGACTTGCTGTATAACACCTATGTCAAATATTAGAAAAGAGGCATAAAAATAAAGGTGACCTACCCTATCTCCCCTTACACTATTTTAGTTAAATCATCTAAGATTGTGTAGTAGCAAGTTGCTTCCTCCTCTCAACAAAAGGATGGGGAAGCATGCCTACACCCAAGAGCCTTCCTCTTCTACTATTGTTCCATCCCATTCTACCTCTCTCCCTATTGTGGTGCCTTTGGCCTTTGCTCCTATGCCTCACATGGGGAGTCCTATGGTGGAACATGGGCCTCCTATTCCTTCTCAAGCAGTGATTTCCAGTTCCAAGAGTCAATAAAAATATCCTGCACATGAGGATAAGCATTTGAGGAATGCTCTAGATACTAAACAAGCTACCTTGTAAAAGGTGGAAGGGGAGCCAACAACTCTGAATTCAACATCTCTTGCTGGTTCTTCATCTTATGCTCCTTCTACTTCAATTCCCTTCACCTTAGTTTTTCTTCTAGCTCCTCCTATGAATTTTGATAACCCTCACCCCAAAAGGCTACAGGTACTCATCACCCCCTTGGTGGAGCCCACCCTTCTAATGTCCCTTTCAAAAATCCCTCCATTTTTCTTCGCTTGTAGACATGTTGAACACCATGGTGGTTTCTTCTACATCCCTTTCCTCTTCCTCCTCACCTTCCACTTCTTCTATGGGTATTTCACATCCTCCATTGAATTGTAAGTTGGAGGAAAAACATACTTCCAAAGGAGGTTGAAAGAAAGGATCACCTTCTTCATGAGAGGGTTTTTTGTTGGCTTGCACTGTCCTTGTGATAGATGTAACGCCAACATCTCTTGATTTTTCCACTCTCTTTTGATGAGATTGATGGTGGATCTCAAGTGCCTCCTTCATCTCTTCCTCAGTTAACACATGACACTCATGTTAAGTCCATGTTTAACTTAATAGCTGATGTCCCAACTCTCGCAATGATTGAACAATAGGGAAATGGGTACTTTATAACCTAGGTCATAGAACACCACTTTTCTCCTATTATCATTCAATAATGTCATAAGATTACAAATTGGATTGACTATCAACCCAAAGGTGATTCAATTCTCAACAAGGAAGAGCTAGGAGGGGGTTCTTTAGCTTTGACGGGTTCACCACCAAGCAAAAGCTTGGAAAGGACAAGTAAGCACTCAACTCACAAAAACTAATAATGCAAGCTAAATGAAGGATGAAAATGATGAAATTATGCAATAGGAAGTTAGGATGTGTGCACTTGTGAAGTCTTCAAATGTAATGAGAATTCTAGTAATGCAAAAAAAAAATCAAAAAGTGCTATGGAGGAATATGGCACCCTTACTGTTGAATTAGCCCCACTGTTATTTTTGGGGAAAATGCAAAATCATGAGATACTCGAACAATATCCAAGAGAATCTTTGAAAAATACCCTCGAGAGGAATAAGATGCCCTAGGTGACAACTTAGTCCCATCTAGAATTTATGAAATCTTTGAATGCGGTCTTGATGCTCAATGTCTACACTTCCTTCTCAGATCTTGAAGGTTCTGAATATACCAGATTTGGCTTGTAGGTGAGTTTCCATGAAAATAACAACTTTTAGATGCAACTTTTTAAATTTTCAATTTTTCACTTCAAATGTTCTTCAAGTCTTCAACCTAAATCTGCAATCACAAACATGCAAGAGAGGAAAAACTTGTTGATTGTTAGTAAATGGGGGTTTTCCTTGGTCAAACACCTTGTTGGTAATTAAACCTTGGAATGAAATGAAATGAAGGGAAATGATGAATGAACAACATGCAATGTTACAACTCACCAAACCATTGCCATGAAGTATGCAAACTTGTGTGAAGTGGCTAGCTTGGATATCGATCTCGAATCAAAGAAATGCTTGATAGATATGGACATGAATTGCTTGCTTGAATCAAAACCCTACATCACAAATGTTAGCTCAAAAACACACATGATGCAAGAAGATATTTGATATGATGCTTGAATCTTCATGATGGCTCCAAATTCTTCACGAATTTCTCTTAAATGCTCAAATACTTGAATGCTTGGATGCTTAGAGTGTGAAGATTTCTTAGATATATTGGATCATAAAATGAAAGAAAGGAACGTTGTATTTATACTTATACATGCTTAATATCCCAAAATTATAGCACAACAAGCCGACATATGAATTCATTAATTAAAGGAGGCTAAATCCCACCAGGATTTGAAATTAAATCTTGAAAACACCTTAAGGGAGACTAAGATGCCCTAGGTGGCATCTTAGTCCCAAGGCATGAAACTTCAGGCACAAACTTCAAAAAGGGGCCCATTTAAGATGCACTTGAAATCAAGGTTCCAAGACCTTTGGGGGACAAAGAATACCTAGGTGGACTCTTAGTATTCACCCAAAAATCAAGGACGCATAGCCAGAATCATTAAATTATCATTTCCCCTTTAATGCTTTTCAGGATTAGCCATAAAAAGATATAGTTTATTAGGCTTTTGGATGCAAAATAGGACCAATTAAGACATACATAAGGATAAACAAAGCAAGGAAGGCCCAAACAACTATGAAAATGCAAGGGTATGCATTTTCTCACACTACATTTAGCCCCCACTTTAGTGAGAGGATGAACTTTCTTCAAACTCACATTAAAGTATCCAACCACACAACCAAGAGGGGTTCAAATGTACAAATGCTAGTAAGATAGGATGAAAATGACCAAGAGGATGGCCAAGCCCCTAGGATCAAGATCCTATGGAAAACCAACATAGGTAGAAATGAAGATGCTTGCGGATGATATATGAAGCCATAATTAGATCACAAACATACACCATCAAAGATAGAAAAAGGAAAAGAAAAGGAAAGAAAAAATGTAACAGATCAAGCTTTGACTAGTTGTCCAAGTGCTATGGACCGGGTCTAGGCTATTTGTCCAAAAAAGGTTTACAAGTGGAACACATTGTCCACTATGCAAAAAAAATGCATGCTCGCAAGGGCTAGTGAAGCTAGTTGTCCACTAGGTGAGCCCCAAGAATTTCATATCAACATCAATACCCTCATGACTATGATAAGGAAAAAAAGAAAATGTGTGCTCACAATGGCTAGTGAAGCTAGTTGTTCACATATAGGTGAGCCCAAGAAACCATATCAAAGCCATAGTTCCATGACTTTAATAAGGCACAAAAAAGAGAAAATTCAATGCAACAAGAAAGATAGATGTAAGAAGGGATTTTGCTTAGTTCGTGCAAGGTCTCTTCTTAGGGAACATTGTGACTAATGTCTCCAAGAGAGGACTATAAGTCATAGAAATATCATGCTCTCAAAAGAAATCAAGCCCAATGACACCACCAAGAAAAGGACGCATTGCAAGAAGAAAGAAAATCGCAAAAAGAAACATGAGTGTCAATGTATGCCCCCACTTTAAAGTAGTTACTAACACCATTGTTGTGAGCAATTTCTTTAAAGTAGAAGAAGACATTAGAGCTTACTCAAAAATCCCTATGCCAAGTCATATGTTTCCAATAAGCTATGTCGTGAAAAGGGAAAGGGTTGCCCCCAAAATGTATAACTCAGTAAATCACATGCAAGCCAACTTAAGGCATGTCATCCACATCCCAAGTTTTCTCATACATATACATGGAAGGTGGTCAAATCTCCAGGAGAAACAATGATAAGTGACATATGAGGGCAAGGCTACCTAACCCCTTGCCCCCACTTTGTGTAGGACAAGGATGAGCCAAATAGGATGAAAATAAGTATTAGTTAGAGGAATTAGGAGCTTCAACACAAGGTAGAGCACCACACTCCTTGAGATGTTGAATTTTATCACTTAGAGTCTTACATTCATTAGTAGCATGACTATGAAGTCTATGATATGCAAAAAATGAATTCTTGTAGTAAAATTTCTTTCATCTTCTTGGAGGGAGAGATATCAGATGATCTTGGAGGAGTCTCGTTAAGATACTCTCTTGATCAAAAGTAGAGGATTTTTCATTATTGTGTGGAAAAGATATCTTTTTTTTAGAGGATGATGTCATACTTACACAAGACTCTTTAGATTGTGAGATTTTTTTCTCTCTTATACAAGAGGGTGTAAAATCTAAAGAAATCAAATCATTAGTGTTTTGTGACATGACATTGACACTAAGCAAAGATTTCTTTGTTTGTTTCATTTCTTGCAAAGGATGAAAATCATGAACACTAGTGTCTATTAGTTCAAGATGCAATACCCTTAAACTTGGCTTAGAGGAATCTTTTGTTTGAGTGTTGATATTCATTTAAGACTTATTTTATGGGTTTATTTCTATTAGAGGACAATAAACAAGACCATGAGTTTTTTTCTTATACATCAGCCTCAGATGGTATCAATATGGCACACAAATTCTCTTGCACCTCATGCAAATTGATCACTTCTTTGAAGGGTAGCTTCATGGATATCTCAGTCTTAGACTCAAGCTGAAAGAGTAGTTGCACTATCTAATGGGTGATGCCTTCAATGTCCTCAGTAGTAGGGGGTGGACTGAAATTCTAAAAGGCAGATAAATCCTCCTACTTTTCCTTAATTTTTGTTGTGATTTGGTCCACCATGGCCACTAATTCATCAAAGAGAAATGGGAAGGGCAGGCCCATCTGAGTCAGTTGGGAGAATTTCATTTGCATACTATTCATAGTTCGACTCACTATTTTTGAGCAATTGCTAGCATGGAGGATGGTTGTGTGGGAATGGATGAATTCATTTGCCTTCTTGGTGGCTAACCTCTGGTCTTCAATCCCTGTGTTTACCAGGTCCTCATTCACCACCATGTATAGCTTCCCTATTAACTTCTCTGCCTAAGGAACTTTCTCTGCAATGAACTATGGGAATTTTTCAATTGTTTCAAAAACCTCTCTACTCAAACTGTTCACTTCTTGAATTACTGGCTTAAGAGTCGAACAGAAATTCTTTACTTTTTCCTAGTAGGAGATATATAACTTTTTCTGGCTACTGAAAGGAGATCTAACAGAGTAGCAATGGGTTGGGGAGGATTCTTCAAAGCACCAATTTTCATTTCCTTTGATCTGAAATCCTATGCTAGCTCCATAATTCTCTTGTCCACAATAGAGAGTCATTCTTGTAGAGTCCCTAACTAGGTAAGTAATTGTTCCTTAGCCTATTCTGGTTGTGGATTCTTTTTCTGGGGAAAGCTCTACTTCTTGGATCTCCCTCTCAAATTGAGCTTTTTTGTTCTAGAGAGATCTTGATCCTTATGTTGCATTTCCTACTCCAATTAAATTCATTGTTGTCGAAGAACTTTTTTCTTTTGTCGCATTTCTCCCTCCGCCCGAGCTAATTGGTCTTGTAATTCCTAGTTTTTCTATTCTAGTTCAGTGACCAAGTTTGGATCCATAGATTTGAACTTTGCAAGTTCTACCCAAAGTTTGGCACTTTCTTCCTGTGCTTGTTGAGATATTCATGTAATTTCGGCTTCCCTTGCCTTTTCTTTCTTTAGTAGGACCTCCATCCTTTCCTTGAAATTATTAAGCTCTTCTTCCTTCTTCTTCAGTTAGCGACTATACTTGAGGAAGTCAGTAGTCATCACTCATTGGGTTTCCTCCATCTACTAAACCTTGTCCTATGGTTGGGCCATGCACAAATCAATTCTCACAACATGAATTGTGTAATCCTCTGGTTGCATATCGCCTTGCAGTTTGATGGTGTTCAGATGCATGGTTGTGAAATGAAATGACTATTGAACTTCATTAAAAAGGGGTTGCACACATGAATCAATTGGCTTTGCAACATCTTTTTCTTTACTCTTTTGGATTTTTATAAGTCATGCTACTTTTGTTTTGTCGCCTTCTAACATAAACTCTATTGGTGATTTAATCAATTGGCCAACAAAGGGCACACCAAGAGGAAGAGAAAAAGGGAAAGAGATATTTGTTGTCCCAATTGATGTATTCTTTAGTAGAGAGACCATTAATGGGGAGAACAAGGGAATATTATACCAAGGCCTAATTGAGGAAGCAATGGAATGACTCATGGGGAGTGGTGGCAGTAGCAAAGATGTAGTAGATTCCATTTGTTGGGAAAGCATAGTCAGAGTTGATGCAGCAGAATTAAAATGGGTAGCAATGAAGGTTCTAGATTGAGCTACAACAAAAGGTGGCATACACTATGGGGGAGTAAAAGCTAATTTCCCACTTTGGGAGAATTGGGAGAAACCTCCCGGGACCATGGCAGTAGAAAAATAAAGGTCGATCCTTGAAGTAATTGGGGTTGTAGATAAAATAGAGGTAGTAGGGGTAACTAATTATTGTGTAGTGACAAGAGGGGGAGAGAAAGATACATAAGGCATGGAGGACTCTAATCCTTGGCTCATTATAGGCTCTTTTGATCCTTCTCCAAAAGTTGTATCTATGTGCAACCTCTTATCAGGTGGAGAATTGTCCACCTCTATGACCTCTGAAGGGTGTTTGGATACCCTGGGTCTTTTTTTCATCCATGTGCATGGTAGTGAGGCCTCTGACCTTGATGAAATCACTTGCACTCTTAATGAATTCTTGTTGGGATGCTCTATCGCTTTTCCAATTTTCTACACTTAAGCCTTTTTCACATCCTTTCCTTTCATTGTATATGTCTTAGCTTCCTCTGGATCTATATCCTCATCTCTGCTTGCATTAGTATCCTCATGCCCTATGTTCTTTAGATCATCAAATATTTCATCCTTGTCTACCTCTTGGAACAAGGCATCAAGGAATTTCATCTCCTAATGATAAATATAGAAGGCTCAAATTTTCTCTTCACTCCACTGCCAATTCTTGACCAATTCATTGCAAAGGGTGGCCCCCATTTGGTGCTTCTCATTGGGCTTCACCAAAGGAAAAATAGAAAGAGATCCATGGTGGTCTCCTATGTTCAGTAGGAATATAGGCTAGGTCCACAAATAGGTCATCTTGTTCTAACTATGGATTTCGTTGAGCTTCCCAGTAAGGCCAGGAATCATGAGTCACTTTAACTTTCAAGTCCGCTAAGTCATTTCAGAGTTATATTGCTACTTGTCACAAATTAACACCAGCCCCAAATGAGCCAACTTTTCTTCTAGTAGACCATGTGTATGCTTTCTTTCCATTATCACCATTTTAAAACTCAAAGGGAAGAAAAGAAAACCTTTCTACTTCTTTCCTCTATAAAATTTGTTGTTGATAATCGACAATTGACAAAACACCTCGAGGGCCAACACCCTGTCTATGACACATGTTAGGAGTTGGAATGGATCCTCAATAAATCCATGCAGCCTAACAAATGTTAAATCCTCCCCAAGAAACCAATCGCCAGGAGGATGGAAACTTTGCATCCATCGTATTTGATTGATAAAAAGCCAATAAAGTTTTCCATCTTCACTAAAATCTTGCAAAATCGGAGTCAAGAAGCACTCTAAAAATGTATCGTAATCATAATTTGAAGAAAGGACGGGAGTCCACATAGAAACTAGCCTTCTTACTCCATGTTCATCAAAAATAGCCAAGCACATATGTTTTCTAAAGAAGTCAGGGTTCTAGTGCAAAAACATGTGAGCGAGGAAAGAATTAAACCTGAATTTATGTTGTGTGTTGTATCCCTTGATTTGGCTCAACATTTCATGAATGATGACTTCCACGAAGTCATACCAAAATAAAGAATGTTCTCTCCTCAATTGAAAACCCAGACCCATTTGAAACTCTTCCATGTACCTATCACCTTCCAAGTCGCAAACAAAAGCCATCATAGAGAAGGCCTCTTGAAAATTTGAGCTAAAAGTGTTGTGCATGACTGGAATATTTGGTAGGTTTGCAAAATCCTCCTTAGGCCCTTTAGTTTAGTTTTTTATAGAAGTCAAAGGAGAGATCTTTGGTCCTCCATAATTCTTTTGCATTCTTTGGAGTGAATGTCTCCATCTTTTCTGCTCTAGAACCCCTTCCGAGAGGGATGCATAGCATATCCCTAATAGCCTCTACATTGATCACAACCCTTAGTTCCCAATCTTCAAAGGAACTGGTATCTGGGTTAAAATGCTACATGCACTCATGGACTAGTTCTGGGTAGTAATGCACAAAAGGAACCATTTACTACAGGAGACCAGTAAACCATAGCTTGTATGCCAAAGACTATTGGCTAGTGGACTATTTCATTCTCTCACAAGCTACTTCCCTAAGACTCTTAGGGTTGGTTTTATGGATAGGGTTATGAATGCTACCCCATTCTTCCATTATTGGGGTCTAGTCCCTATGAGCTTTCTTGTCCACGGCCTGTGTGCGGACCCACTTCGGCTTTGTTGGTATCCCAAGAAAAGCATAAGAAATATTATTGAAAATACTAGTCACTAGTGTCACATGCATGGCATCAAATAAGCTTTGAGTCACTTCTCCTTGTGCCTAAATCCAAATATTTTGGCCCATTTCAGGAATTTGTAGACCTTAGCAATGTTCAAACTCTCTACAATTCACTTGGGTTCTTTAGTGAATTTTGCACTCCAAGCTCTTAGTGATAAACAACATACTCATGAATCTTTTCACAGTGATGTTCTTTCGCATGCAACACTTAGTCTTTTCTCGACTTGGAGTTGTAGAAAATGGTTGCCCCTTTGTAATAAATTTGGCATGTATTGCCAACTCTCTCCTTTATGCCAAATGAATCTTCTAGCTTTTCAAAAAGACATCAATTCATAATGGTTATTAGTCATTATGTCCTACAACATGATTTTCTAGGAAATTGAATCGATGATTGAAGGCATACAAAAACTTTCGCATGCTTTGCAATTAATAACCTAAAAAGAATGATTAGGCCCAAAGTGTAATGAGTACTCAAAAATATTTGAGTTCATCCTTTGAGAAATAAAAATTCCCATAGTGTTACACATTAGCACTTGACCATGTGGATGATCACTTGGGACTGCCACTAGTTTTAGCCAATTAATTACTCCTTAAATTTGCATGCAAAAATTTGTACACAACAAATGCAACTAGGTGGGATTCTCAAATTTTCTCTTGGTGGGATTTTTGAGTTAATACCTAATCAGCATCATGCTTATCACATGCATGTACCTTGGCTATTTCTATAAATAGACACTAAGACAATAGCAAAATTGCACTTGGTAATTGGGAAAAATTGGCATTCAGTCTAGTTAGAACTAGGGATAGGCACAATGAATACCCCAATTAGGCTTACTAGAAATAAGTCGTAGGAATAATTTCTAGGTGAAATTTCTAGCAGGTGTTTGAAATGCATGACAAAAAATAAGCATTCCTTGGCGATTATAGCAATGAAGTGGATACTGGGGAGGGATTGCAAAGAATATGAGGACAAGTATAGTGTTAATACTAACATTTGCTCCCATTTCATTGCATCTTTACTTGATATACATGTACCCAAGCGAATGATCCTGTGATTCACATTGGAAATCTTCCTGAAGCACTACCTTGGTGGACTTGGAGAAATTGTGGCAAATGCAGTGTATGGCCTTGGTCTTCCTACAGCGAGTGACCTCCACAAACACATTGAAGAAGATGCAATGGTGTCGTGGGTGTGATTCCTGAGTGGATTCTGCATTCTGACGCTTGATGAGCACTGCTAGATGGTTACTTGTGCCTACCACATCCTATTCCATTGCTACAATGTGGTGTTGTTCTACGGTGTGGAGTGGTACACTAATTTCAGAAGCTTGGTGTATCCTCCACCACTTGCCATTGTTGTTGTTGATGCTCCTACTACTGTTAATGATCTTGCTAGTGATGAAATTGTTCCTAATGTTGTTGACACTACTATTACTCCTGGTTGAAGAATGAACTCCCTTTTTCCATTTTTTGTATATATACCTTGAAAGTATTTTAATATATCCTCAAAAAACTACATAGTATATATATATACTTGAAAAGTATGGCTTGAGAGCCATTTTGGAATGTAATATCAAAGTATATAATGTTGTATGATGAATATATATCATTTTAATCAATTTTTCTATCTCTTTTGCTTTCTCTATTTCTTGCATTATGAGTTCCTTTCTCTACTTCTTGCATATGGGTTTCATTTTCAACTTCTGCATTATGGGTTCTATTTTGAAAGACTAGTTGAACATAAACAAAAATGTAAAGGAAATTTACATAATTACATATATACACTGGAAAAATGATTGATGAAGCTTAATTGAAAAATTCGAGGTGGATTTCATTAACTAGAATCCCCAATGCTTTTTTTTCCATATTTCCTAGTTCAAAGGCATTATGTTGTTTGCATTGAATAATGAGAAAAGGGCCTTCCCATAGGCTATCAAAATTTCTATAGGCCAAGCTTTGTGGAACTTTCATTGAATTTTAGCACTAGGTCTCCACATTTAAGACCCTAGTTAGATATCTTCTTGTCAAACCACCTTTTAACCACCTGTTGGCAGTTAGACGTGGCTGCCAGGGCCTTTTCTCATTACCAGTTTCTCAAGAAAGTTCACAATCTCTGCCACCATTGCATTCTTCATGGGAATGGCCTCGGTCCATCTAGTAAAGTAGTCCATATCATGTGAGGATCCATTTGTGTCCAACACTGGAGGCATGATTCATCATCTTAATAAATTAAAGGCGTCGTTATTCAAAGGGTTCCTAGGTAACTATTGAATTTAGGGGCATTATTGAGTTCTTCCTTCTCCCTATGAAGAATTGGCACCATTGAAGTTCCTTTTGAAAAGGACTCCTTTGATGATCATTGTATATTTGAAAAGGACTATGAGAACATATCCGCTATCTACAATCTTTAGAATCTCCTTTTTCTGAGAAGGGAGGCTCGTCGAGTATTTCCCAGTCTACATGAATCTCATCTGATTTGTTAACCAGTAGCCTTCAAACTCATATTCATTCATTAGAAAAAGCTTGGGTTGTTCCTCTTCAGCTGGCATTTCTTGATCATGCGCCAAATACTCACACAACCCTCTTCCTTAGATGCTCTTTGTGGGTCTGACCTCAATGTCATATTTGTTAGGAATTGTATGCAGAAAATATCAATTACATGCAAATAAATATTAAATAGAGGAATGAAAAACACATAAATAATAACAACAAGAGACAATATTTAATGTGGTTCACCCAAAATTGGGCTACATCCACCAACAGAGAGTCCAATATTATTATCCAATAAATTGATCATATTACAACGAGTAATCCTTATGACTCAATACTGCTACAAATGCTATAATACAAAAATGTCAACAGAAACCCAAACCCTTAGAATTTTATAAAGACTTATGTCGGTTACAAAATTGGGGTTTTTTATGTTAGCCAATAGAAAAATAACACCCAACACCTATATAATTTAAGACAAATTTGCACTGATAAAAGTGGGGAAAATTTGACCTTTGAGTCTAATTAGGCTCCATATACCAACAATATTTGAGGATCTTAGTAATCTAGTTGGCCCTTTTCTCTGTGATTTCCCCTTCCATAATGTATTCGCTCACACTAGAATGCATGACATACACTACCACCTTGTTGCAATATATGAGGTGTCAGAACTTGTTGAGCCCCTTAACAATGGTGAATGCTTGCATTTCAATGAATTTATAATTCGTTTCATAATCCTTTAAGGTCTATGAGTGAAATTCTATCAAATTTTCTCCCTTTCCTTCATCATCCTTTTGGGTCAAAATAGTAGCAATATTGGATTTGCTACTGAACACATACATTATGAAATCCTTTCATAGGTCTGGGTTTATCAATACAAGAGCTAAAGAAATAGCATTCTTAACCTTTTTAAAGTATTCTCTGGCCTCTTTTTTCCATTTGAATAATTGATCCTTCTTGAGCATCAAGGTAATAGGTCTAATTAGTCCTACAAAATCATAAATGAATTCTCCCACAAAATTTACCTTTCCTAGAAAGGATTGAACTCCCTTCTTGTTGATTGGTAGGGGAAGCTCTCTAATTTCTTTCACCCACTCTGGGTCAACTGCAATTCCATCTTTGGACACCACATACCCCAATAATTTTCCTTGCAGAACTCTGACACCACATTTTTTTGGGTTCAGGGATACCACAAAATCTTGGCATCTCTTAAAAACCATTTCTAGATAATCAAAATGATCATCTTTACACTCAAAGAATATGATCAAATCATCCAAGTATATTAAGATAATATTGTTGATCAATTCTTTGAAAGAAATATTCATTGTCTGATAGAAGGTAGCTCCGACATTTGAGAGGCTGAAGGGAATTATCGCATAGGAAAATATTCCCCACTTGGTAGTGAACATTGTTTTATGTAGGTCCTCTTCTTTTACCAGGATCGGGTTGTAATCGGAGAAGCCATCTAGCAGAGAAAAAATTCTGAGCTGAGCACTATTTGCAAGATAGACTCCATGGACGGAAAGGGGTAGTGGTCCTTCAAGGATGCTCTATTCAGGTCCCAGAAATCCACACACAAATGGATGTCTCCATTCTTTTTTCTAGACAGCAACCAGGTTGGACACCCATGTTTTGTGCTTGATCGAGAAGATGATCCGGGACTAAATTAGCTTTGTCAACTCATGGGCCATCAGTGCCTCAATCTTCAAATTTACTGGTATCTACTTCTAGTGGACAATTTTTTCTCCTTTTGTCAGTTATATAGTATGTTGAATAATTTCATGATCATATCCCTTAAATTCATCATATGACCAGGCCACTACTCCATATTTTTCACAAAACTAAATGATCCTTTCTTTATTGTACTATAGGACATCTTTTCCAACATTGAGTTTCCTTCTATCCCCAACCTAAAGGTCCACATAGTTACTTTTATCCACTACCAACTTCCTCTTGTCATTCCTTGCATCATCACAATTGAATAGGTTTACTAGAGTGACCAATCCTTTTGGAAGCTTGTTGGACCTTAACTGAATCATTTTCCCTTCATAGGCCTCAACAATTTTTGGTTGGAGTTGCTCAGCAAACTCTCCTAACTATTGGATGAATGAAGTGATGTGTTCATCACTTTCGAACACTTGCCAACTTTGATCATTATTTGGGATTTCTAGTTGGACAATCACTTGTATAGAGTGTATGTTATGAATTAGGTTGGGAACAAGATCAAATTAAGATCCAATTGTTGCCATGTGGTCTGCATCTGTATTTTTCTCTCTAGGCACTGTCTAGATATTCAAGGCTTTAAAGCTTTCAATCAGGTCCCATACTCTATGTCCATAGGATCTCATGCAGACATTCTTGGAATTGGAGAGCCCCTAGACTTGATTGACCACTAGCTCAGAGTCTTCGAACAACATTATTTTTTTAACACCCATATGTTCCACAACACTTAGACCTTGCACTAGGCCTTCATATTCAGCTTCATTTTTTGAATAGGTGAACTAAAAGTGGAAATACCTGAGGGTCTTTGAAAATAATTGGATGGGGAAACCAAACATATCCCATCTCTTGATGACACCTACGATTTCAACCTTATTCCCATCAAGCTGCATAACCCCTTTGTTCAAAGGTTCACAGCTAAGTCCTAAGGCTTCAGCTATCTGCTTGGGCATGACTATGGTACTAGCTGTAGAGTCAATCATAGAATTGTGCAACAACTTCTTACCCACAATGAGAGTTAGGAAAAAGGGTTTTGTTTTTGGCTTACCTCTAACTTCAATAGAGGCTTCCTCTACACTATTTGTGAGGACTTTGGTTGGAGGTGATGGATCAATGGCCTTTCCCTTAAGTGATTGGTCTATTGGATTTGTGCTTGCATCTTTGAGTAGGGCTTTCTACAACAATGATTTCTGCTCTAGAATAGCTAAGATATCCCAAAGAGACACATTAGCAAAGGATTTCTTCAATTGTTCCACCACATTGAATGGTGGAAAATTTAAAGGCTTATGTTCTTTAGCCCTTGTTATAACAATTTCCCTTCACAGCTGAAATTTTTGTGCAACTGTAGAGGTACTAGGAGTTTGGTCAGAGACACTTTTGGGTTGTGGGAAGACTAATTCGCTCGTGAATCTCCTCTTAGAGCAAGTGTTGTAATCAGACTACACTTTCAAGGCCTTTGATATGGAAGCCTCATTTGCAAACACTGCCTCTTCTTCTTCCATCCATGAGAAGAGAATGTGATCTAGAGCTATATCTGTCTCTTGCTCCAACCACATTACTTGCATTTGCACAGTGAGTACCACATTTTCCATTTGTGGAGAAAAATATACATAACCTCCTGAATCTAAAGCCACGCCTTGAATGAATTGTTTCACTACTCTTTGTTGTAGATTGTCATGTGGACAATTTCAAGGAATGTGTGCTTCATTATAGTGGAAGCACTAGGGATTGATGCCATTAGTGAGATTATTTTGCCCTATTGCAACTCTCTGCTTGAGCTTGAGTGAGCATTCTACAAAGGAGTAGGCACTAGCACCATTTGATTACTTGTTTGAGTTTATAGATTTGTGCGTTAGCCTCCTTGAAACTAATTTTGTTGGTAGGAAGATTTTATGCCTTGATAATTTTGGCAAGTTGGCTTCAAAGGCATGGACTAGTTCCACTTGATGGTAGTTATTTCATTTGAGATGCTTCGCAACAACTCCTTAACATCACTCATCTCATATTTTGAAGAATTAGATGTAGAAGCATCACTCTACAATGTCCTCAGATATGCATACATAGATTGGGGAGGAGCAGATGCACTAGTAGATGTTGTCTCCTGGGTGGGAATCGACAATTCTATAAATATAGGCATAGCGGGCAGAGGCGGTAAATTTCTGGCATCAATCAAATTATTCTTTGCCTGAACAACAATGCTATATAAACCTGGCAAGGTGTTCCCACCAAGGGACTGGATCATCACTAAAATTTCAGCATTGAGAGACTTTAGATAGAACATGAATGCCAAATCTACAGGCAAATAGATTGTAGGTTGAATTCTTTTCCAATTCGTTTGAAACTAGCCATTAAAGTTAGTGATGACCACTTAAGGGGTCCACTTTATGGTCACCAGTTGATGATATAGTGAAGACCGATCTCCATTATTTGAAAATATCTCATAGAAAGGGTCTCCAAGTTGATCCTAGGTACCGATAGTATTGGCTCCACAAGTGTGATACCAATCTAGTACTCTGCCTTTGAAAGACTCTGCGAGAAACCTTAATGCGACATTTTGGTCAATGAAACAATGCACTAAACACATGTCTACCACATCTTGCAGATGTTCAAATGGTGTTTTTGAGCCCTCCTCGGTAAAGTTTGGTACAACTTTTAAAGCAGAGGTTGGGATAGGGGCCTAGACGATGGGTGCTACTAGTGCTGTAAGAGGACTTTTGGCATCGCAAGCCACATAATTTCTACTAGCAATCAACAACATGGTTAGTGGAGGGACCAGAACATTCACTGGATGGTTTCTTGTTTGTATTGTTACTAGTGGTGGCATTAGCAAGCCAGGGTTATTCGCTATTTGGGATATAGTAGTAGGCCTATGGCTCATACACCCACTTTAGATTTGAATACATTTAATACAATCCCACGGGGCATGCTAGAAAAAGAAACTATTGATGCCTAAAAATTTCAAGCAATGACCTTATGGGAAACTCAGTTAATGGGGGGACCAATTGCGCTAAATAGAGTGACCTCCAAGTTTTTAAAGAAGTTGGATCCTTTTGTATTTGGGGATTTGGAATGAGAAAATGAAGTAGATATATAAAATAAATTTCCAACCTAAGTCAATGCACTAAGATGTAGGTGTAGGCACAGTAAATCCCTTTCAGATGGGACTTAAGGGCCCGTTCAGTAATCTGCATGTCCAGAAATAACAGATAACATAGATCTGAAAAGCCTAAGAAGTTTATCAAATAACATAAAATAACTTCCATAAACATTTACTAAAAATAAAAGTCTAAGGCATGGTCTGAATCAACAAACTTATATTGAAATTATAGAAGTTCTACAAATAAACTACTTAGTACAATAATAGCACAGTATAATGTCTTGTCAACTAGCTAAAAAATAGAAAGGATGAATAATAATGGAACAATATGTGAATCTTAATACAATAATCTAAAAACAATACAAAGGTCTGGTGTCTTTCCACAATTTCCTATGTATTCTCTGAACTCAAAACCCATTTTTGGAGAGCTAAAGTAGTATATATAGAAAAAATCCTCCAACCGCTTAGGAGCTAGTAACATAAAAGATTCACTGGCACTAGCAATGATGTTCATCACAATGATTTCACATGGCTATTGCAATAGAAAAATATTTTGAATCATAGAATGGGGTGAAGCCATAATAGTGGTTTACAATTCAAGTGAGGAAGGAAAACTCACAAAAAATGACCCCAAAGCAAAAAAAGTTATTTTGGGGGTTCGTACAAACCTATTGATTCAAGAGAACCCATTAGGGACTCGCTCGAAGTAGGGTTCGAGTGAACACCTTTAAATTTTGGCCACCAAAAAACAAAACAAATGCATAGAAAAGGGGGTTCGAGCGAACCTCTAGGGGTTCGCTCGAACCCCCCTTGCCCCTCATCCCCCTCTTGAGACACAAACAAAGTCTATTTTTTTACGCTTCAGAGCTTAGGTTGAGGATGAAAATGGAGAAGTCTTTAGAAACCCTTATGGAATAAGATATTCCTCATAATGAGGTATCTAATGAATATAATTTTATATGTTTTGTTTTTATTATGTATTTGTTTTTTTAGTTTTATTAAACATAGGTTCTTCACCGAAAATGAAGGTCTCTATTTTGCACATGTGGAAAAATAGCAAGTTATCAAATAATTTTTTTGAAAAATATGAGTGCACCAGATATTGAAGTCATGGATCCAACAAAAAAAATTGAATTTTGACATATACAAAAAAAGTTAAGCATTATACGATCATGTTATGTCTAAATTGTAATTGGTTTGACTTTGAAACTTGATTAAAAAAAATATTCAATTAAAAACTATCTAACCAAGTGGAAGCACTAGATATCGGAGTTACAAATCTAAATTCAAAAGAATTAGAATATTAAACTTCATGGAAATAAGTTATGCGTTATATGGTGTGCGTCACTTTTTAAAAATGTAGTTTTTTGAAAAAAAACCAGTTTTCGTGGGAGATGGAAAAAGAAGTGCAATCTGATTCCAAAATTTTTTTAAAATTTTTTTTTAGAATTTACAGAAAAAATGTGACGAGACTCTAGTTTGCATCATCTTCAAATTCCTAACAATTTAGCCGCTATAGGTTCTTGAATGTGAAGATTTAGTTAAAAATAATAATTTCAGTGTCCAGTTTGACCAAAAAATTGTAAACCACTATTGTGGGATCACCCAATGCAGTTTCCTTCAAGCTAGATGCATCCTCCTATGAATGATGACTGTGGTTCCAATGTGGAAGTAGCAAAATTCCCATATAGACACATGTTGCTCGCCCATAGAGTTGGATAGGACATGTGGCGATAAGATGGGGCTTGTTGCTAATTCTTCCCTTTTCGTGTTGAAGATCCACACAAAGAAGGCATCTAGAGGAGTCTTTGTTCCAAGTGTTGGCTATGGAGTCCACCAAAAATTGCTACCAGAATGATGCTACATGGCATGCAAGTGGAGCTCAGTAGAGAAGCAAAGGGGAGCGGGCTCTCAAAGGCCCATGCTGCTAACATGTGGAGACATGGCTAGGCTCGATACAGCAGCAAGGGAAGAAATATTTGCAAGGAGTGTGTGGCGGACATGTGGAGGAAGCAGGAAAGACTCCTCAAAAAAGGGGTTGGGGATATCCAAAGATATGAGGTGTGGTTTGGGGCTCAACAAAACAATATAATCAACCCGAAGGGAGCTCAATGGATTTTCAATTAACTTGAAGTGAGATCAAGGGATTTTCAATTAACTTGAAGGGAGCTTAAGGGATTTTCAATCCAAATTATGATAGTGAGGGGAGGCTTGAATAAGGTCCCACAATGATATCTTATCAAGAGTATTCCTAAGTTGTTTAAAAATATTATACTCATTTTCATTTGTGAAGGTAAACGAGGGGAACCAGGAAAGATAGGATTAGGA